>JAUZST010002503.1:0-17979 GCA_034779995.1 Parotocinclus haroldoi | reverse complement strand
TAATAAGACTAGAGTGATCATAATAATAGGACTAGAGTGATCATAATGATAATAAGACTAGAGTGATCATAATAATAGGACTAGAGTGATCATAATAATAATAATAAGACTAGAGTGATCATAATAATAGGACTAGAGTGATCATAATGATAATAAGACTAGAGTGATCATAATAATAATAAGACTAGAGTGATCATAACAATAGGACTAGAGTGATCATAATAATAATAAGAGTAGAGTGATCATAATAATAGGACTAGAGTGATCATAATAATAAGACTAGAGTGATCATAATAATAATAAGACTAGAGTGATCATAATAATAATAAGACTAGAGTGATCTTAATGATAATAAGACTAGAGTGATCATAATAATAGGACTAGAGTGATCATAACGATAATAAGACTAGAGTGATCATAATAATAATAAGAGTTATTATAATGATAGTAATACTAGAGTAATTATAACCATAATAAGAAAAAGGGGTTCGTGATGGTAATAAGACTAAGGTGATCCTAAGGGTAATAAGTGTTCAAAATGATTGCATTAACACTGGGGTGATCATAATTATAATAATAAGACTAGAGTGCAAAATATTAACTTGCCGATTCATACTTCTCCTCTTCTTCTGTAACCGGTCTTGCTGTTAACTAGATGGCAGAAATGATCTACAGAATGAGTTATGTCCTTTTCTTTCTATTATACTGATTACATGTATGATAATTCAGATATAATTATGCACTCAACAGCAATATCCTTTAAACCAGTCCTCACCTGCAGCAATGACGTACAGATGATAGCACCAGTCTCAGTCAGGGGACTGTGAGGGACACCTGCAGCAATATTATCCAACAACTTCAATGCAAACTTCACACCAAACACAGATAAAACCTAAGGCGATGAACTATTTCTCTTTTTATCTACAGTAATGACAGTTCAGGATTGGTATTAAGCTGTATTCAAGCATAGCACCATAATCCAATCCAGTCCTTAATTATAGGAGCATTACTGCAAACTCGTCTTACCTTGTTTGCTCAGGGTAAAGGGGGACTCATATTTTGCATATTCCTCCATTCCTACATGTCTGTGTACACGATCAACTCCAAGCTGATCCACTGCAAGACCATATACAAGTGGCCAGGCGATCTCTCCTAGCATACATGACTCATTCCAATCTCCAAGAGAAAGCCTGCAGCCAAAACAAAGCAACCCCATCACATCCAAATCGTATTAAAGCTTAATCTAAATCTTATCTATTAGGCCAGAGGATTTTAACAGTCTGCACTGGCAGTAGGAAATCCAAACAAGGATTGTGAATGAAATTAATAGTGAAAGACAGAATAAGATGATTTGATGATATAGCATTTTTTAAAATAGTCTTGTTTCAGCACCTTTGGCCATCAACTGTGCAAACTGAGACCCCCCACTTTCCACTGCCATCATGTCCATCTTCCTTCTCCTGTTCGGCGGAAAATAATTGGAAGGTTAATAAGTCATTGGCATTTTAAGAACTTTAATGTAATTAGTCAGTTAATGTCATAACGTCATGTACCATAAAACACCAACTCCAATATTATCTGTACTTTGTACATTACATCCCTACAAAATATGCACGCTTGTGAAGTGGTCTACTACGCTAGCCCAGGGCTGCAGTGAATTGGGTTCCGGTCCCAGCCGTGCCCTAAGGCTTGGCCAGGCAGTACATACGAGCATGATTGAGGGTATGCAGACCAACAACTATCAGCTATACATTGTACCGTATGGAGGGATAACAGCCCAGAGCATCATAGACCTTTCACCATAATTAACAGTGGGAATTTATTTTCTTTTTGTATAGCCATCCCTTGCACCAAACATACCAGCTCTGGTAAAAGTTCTAATAGTCTCTAGCAAACTCCTGGTGCGTACATTTGTAAGTAAGTTTTTCTGGCTTCCAAACAGTTTATTGACATGGAGGTGGAATCTAGTTGTAGATCGGGAGACTTGGTAACAAAACAATAATGCCCTGCAAACAAGCAACTGCAATTGTGGACGCATTTTCATTATTTTTTTGCTAACCATTTTCTTCTTTGTGCAAAAATGCACTTGAACGCTCTCACAGGCTGCTTCATTGCATTGCTACTGGTTGTTTTGAACTTATTCCCAGTGGACATTGGACATTTACAGTTGTGTAACTGTAGTTCCAGAATTACCTCATTTATTATTGCAAACATAACAGAATTTGTCTCATTTCATTTGTATATTACCACATCTGCATATTATCTTCCCCACACTGATGATGGACTAAAGAAATGTCTTATGTTTGTCACCTCTAATGGAGACAGAATGCAATAATGAAAGAAAACATAATGGATAACTGTTTAAGAACTTTTAGAACTACAAATCAAAATATAAATAAGAACTGTCAGGATGACTGGCATTGGGAGTAAAAACTACATCATCCTACATGGCTCCCTGCATTTCAGCAGTCTGTGTTTCCTACAGTATCTCACAAAAATTGAGTACACCTCTCACATTTTTGTAATATTTTATATATTTTCATGGGATAACACTGAAGATGCACTTTGATACAATGTAAAGTAATGTCAGTCTACAGCTTTTATAACATAAATTGTTGTGCCCTCAAAATAACTCACAGCCATTAATGTATAAACCGCTGGCAACAAAAGTGAGTACACCCCTAAGTGAAAATGGCCAAATTGTGCCCAAAGTGTCAATATTTTGTGCGGCCACCATTATTTTCCAGCACTGCCTCAACTATTTATGAACCCTAGACTTAAATAAGTTTATCTTCAGACCAGTCTCATCAGACCACATGACATAATTTGTTCCTGTAATCTATGTCCTTTGCTTGTTTTCAGCAAATTGTTTGCAGACTTTCTTGCACATCATCTTCAGAAGAGGCTTCCTTCTGGGACGACAGCCATGCTGACCAATTTATTGCAGTGTATGGTGTATGGTCTGATCACTGACAGACTGACCCCCCACCACTTCAACCTCTGCAGAAATGCGGACAGCACCCCTACATCTATTTTCAAAATCCAACCTCTCCATATGATGCTGAACATGTCTGAACAACTTATTTGGCTGCATGACCTTCAATTACATTTCAGTTACATTTTGTTTATAAAAATGTGTAGTGGAGCAAATAATTAGAATTTTTTAAACTACTATTTTTTCATAGGTTTTTACTTTTAAAAATGTACTTTCATGAATCCAGTTTTGAAGCTCACCATAGACGCACTTTTTAAGTATCTGAAAGTAGCCTCCTGCACTTCATCCATAAATCTTAAAATAATACTATTACCTGGGTGCAGTGAGGTATTGTAATGAAGTAACGAAGATACTTTAACTCAACTACTATTCTATGGGGTGACTTTCTTTCTTAGGTGCAGTTTTGAGGTTTTCTATCCAAACTGTCTTGGTGGTAAGGGCTAGTGTTAAGGTATGTTTACAGTACTGTTTATAGTGCTTGGGTGTAGTTTCTCTTTTACTAAAACAATGCATCCCATTATTATGCTTACCTCTAACGGATAGGTGAATTAGACTGGTATTGAAACAATGTACACCCACCTTCACAGAAGAAAGCTGTTTACATTTAATAAACAACTTTTGAGTCTCCTCAGCAAATGTGAAGAAATCCGGAATGACAAATCTACCCTGTACTGCTTTCAGTATGAAGGACACAAAGCCTGTCACACACCTGCAAGATATCCAAAGGAAAGCACAGGCAGTGTTACCTTGGTAGAATGGTGGGGACATATCAACTTTTGACTTAATAGCTACAAGTAGCTCAGGCACCTTTGGAAAGTGTTTCTGTCGACTGCACCATCAGCATCTTGAAGTTTTTTCATCAGCGCGTAGCAGTCTTTAATCCGTGGGTCAGTTCTTAGGATTCCAGCACTCCACAGGGTCTACATGAAAATGTCAACACCTAAGATTCCTTCAGCAGAACAATTGTTTACGGCTTGATACAGTTATACTGTTCTCATGTACCTCGAAAAAATAGCTGGTGCTGACTCTTCCTCTGGAGGCAAAGCTGTCAAAGAGTATGTCAGCAGCCCTAGAGAATAGCAGCAGCAAAATGCCTTAGCAACAAATAAATAGAATTTAACCTCAGTTTGATTACGTAATACCAAATGAGAGACTCACACTTTTCTCCTGGACTGACTATATTGGGATTCAGTCCTGCTGATGTTTTGATAGCATGGTTGGGCAGCAAGGCTTCGTCCCTGTTCTCCCTGAAGAGTGGAGTTGTTTGTGCAGCCATTACTGATGAAGGTTGGCAGAGCTGGTAAAACTGAACAGCAGAATGGAACAATGTAATGTTAGCTCATGATGAATTATAGAAATTATTTTGATGGATTTACTATTCTGAAGAGCAGTACATAAATGAAAATACACTTCATTTGTAGCCTAATCCCGATCCACAACATCTGTAGTCTAGGAACAGTGTAACTTTTGCGAGAAAAGAAATTAAAACTGATGTATTAAAAGTTATAAGCTATTAACTGTGTAATAGTCGGGACTGTGGTAGCCTAGCAGTTAAGGTGCTGGAGCTGATGGTCCAGGGTTCAAATCTCACCTCTGCCAAGCTGCCACAGTTGGGTCCTTAATCAAGGCCCTTAATTCACTCATTGCTTGAATTGTAAGATTGTATTAGTTGTAAGTTGCTCTGGATAAGGGCGTCTGCTAAATGCAGTAAATGTAAATATCGTTTATGTACAACTCCTTCGCTTATGCTGCTGCTCCTGTGGCTCAGGGGTAAGAGCCAGCTGCTAAAACAGAATTTCCAAGTACCTGGCTCTGAACCCTGGCCTTCTCTTTAACCCAAAGGTCTTCTGGTTCAGTTATGAAGCCCTGTGATGGACTGACATCTTATCATTTTCCCCATAATTTCATTATATTGCAGCAATGAAGTGTTTGCCAAAGTGCAGTATCACACTGTTCATTCATTAAACTCACACTAATAGAAACTCATGATTCTTTAGATGTATATGGCATGCTTGAGTAGCTGAAAGAAAACAACAAAAAAATTCATATTGTCATGTTCCCTTTAGAGGCTGTGTAAAATGTCATTTCACAAATCAAGTCAACAAAACATGTAATCTGTTCTAGGGTGCCCAAAACTTTTGCATAGGACTGTTTATTAACTCAACTGTAGATCTTAGACTATTTCGGGATATATACTGAAATTATTGCCAGTGGTAATGTTTCATTTTCACAACACAGACGCGGTGCAGCAAGCCACTGGACTCCACGGTGCCAGCAAACCACATGCATCTGAAACCTCATGCTGCTGGGGCAGGATTCAAACCAGAGAACAACAGACCAGGAGTGTCTCCACATTACAGGAAGGAGCTATTTTTGCTGCAACGTGGGAGGCACCCTTCACTAAGACTGAACTAGACAATGAAAATCAGGTGCACCCGACGATGCTGAATCTCGGGGAATTGCACATCTACAACTAATCCTTTGCAGACACTAGCCTTTAGGTGCCAGAAACCACACATCCATGACCAATGGGTCGCTTGGTCTTGCCACAAGAGGGTGTAAAAGTCTTCCATTACTTCCCAATGAAAAAAGTTTTCAGTAGTTACTTTTGGATAATGTACCTCTTGGTGATAGATCGTGTATGAATCTACAACACACTCAAAAACATTTTGCTCAGTTGGCACACTTTGAGAGGGGTGGATCATTGCTATGAAAGAAGTAGGATGGTCTTTCCAAATAACTTTTTGCCAACTAGACCATTCTGACCTTGCGAGCAGTGGTTCAGTGAGTGCGTGCACACACGGTAAACAGGCTCTGGATGTGCCAGACAGACAGGAGAGAGGATTGTTTGATCCACTGACAAGCAAAAGCAGCTTCCACAGTTTCATTGCCCACCATCAGGACGCAGATGGCACAGTTACTACACCCCACTGTGTCTGCCTAAGCCATTTCCAGGTGTTTAGAAGAAGGAAATTAGTTGTTACAGCTCCAATTACGTGTCCTACTATTGGCAGCCACCCACAGTTGCATTTGTTTGGAGTTGTGTCGTCAAGAACCCCGCACTGCTTAAGAATGTAAATTTATCAACAAATCCAGGGTTTTGTTTTTTTGTGGAGGGATCTAACAGCAGTCTGGTTCAAGTTTGAAGGCTTTGTGGTGAGCACTTTAATACTACCTTGGCTCTGGACGTCCCTAATAGTTGGTATGATGATCTGGGGAGTTACAGGGCAGGCACTTATCTTTTATACTGCATATACACACTATTGTCTCATATGCTATAGTTTCATAGTCTGTATGCATTATTCATAATATTGAATTATTGAAAATATAACATATAGTCTATTTATTATATTTTCACTAGTCCACTATATAATCCGTATTTATTATGTTTAATTTATTGTAATTATTATATTCTATAGATGTTATCGTCTTCAATTTTACAGCACTTTAATTTAGTATAATATATATATAAAAACATCTATAATTACACATATTTACACATAACATCTATAGTGATATTGGGTCCCTTTTTGAGTCTCGGTCCTCCCAAGGTCTTTTATATAATGCATTTAGGGTATTTTCCTTGCCACTGTCTTATCCACTGGCTTAGAACTGCTTTGAGGCAAATGCCCCATTATAAAATGTGCTATAGAAATAAACAAATACCCGCTTTTTTAGAAAATGTCAATTAAAGTCTAAAATGCTAATTGGTCAATTTGTTTGTCCAATTAAAATATTGTAGTATTTCCCACAATTTCAGTTTCAAATCTATCCCTTAAATGAAACCAGTATACAAAA
Source organism: Parotocinclus haroldoi (assembly GCA_034779995.1). NCBI lineage: Eukaryota > Metazoa > Chordata > Actinopteri > Siluriformes > Loricariidae > Parotocinclus > Parotocinclus haroldoi. The sequence continues at coordinate 11,186 of JAUZST010002503.1, read as the reverse complement.
GACTTTACTCTTTTTTTTTTTTAATCTCTACCTGTTGAGGCTGGCGCCACAAAGTTGACAATAGGAATAGGATTTCTTGGCTCGGGTCTTGGAACATTCTCTGCAAAGCAAGTCTCCTGTAAGCATTAAAAACAACATTAAAAACAAGACAGAGTGATAAAAGCAAAATGATATATTATAGTTTTTCCATAAATATATTTTTGCTCCTGATAAAGCAGCGAGACCTGAATTAGGTAATTTAAAGTGTTTATGGCATACAAATCTGCATGATAAACGCATAATAAACCCACTACAGACTTTAAGGCTTCATCCTGACACTTTGATGTCTTTGCTGTTTAAGTAATAGCAGCTGCTGCACCAGGAAAAGACTAATTGTTACCTGCACAAGGTAACATGTTGGCTGACAAGTATGTTGAGTTGGCTGACTAGCAGTGCCTGGAGCAATGGTTTTATTATAGGACACGGCTGGGCTGTGGATTGTTATTCCTGCACAGGCAGGTCTCTCCAACCCAGCTATGGATTTTGTTATTTTTGCAGAATGTTTCATGTATCCAGGATCAGTACAGAATTTCACTTTGTAGAGCTAGAGAGGTGAAAGAGGTGTCTTGTCTTGTTTGTGAAACTTTGTCACTTTCTGAAACCTGTTCCAGGCTCTGAATTTGAGGTGAATGTGGCAGTGGTAGATGGAACAGGACTGAGCTTGTACTCAAGCATGCACCTGAACATCAGGACTTTTCACGGGGGCTGCAATTCTCTCCGGGGGCCCATCCATCATCACACCATTCTCTGGATGAAGGGAAAAGGAGACAAAACATTATAGGTGGAGAAAATCGTTCATATTGTTTGTATGTATATTTTTATAAGACTGTATATAAGACAAGCGGATACATGGCTTTGCTTAGAGGATGCTCCGCTGGTTTGTTGTAGATTGTAGGTCACAAGTTTTAGACGTTGCTAGGCGAGTTGTGGTCCCCTCCCAAAACCACAGAATGTTAAGCAATAACAGAATAAACCAACAAACATCCTGAGGCTGGTGTGGGTTATGATTGTAACTTCTATTTTCGATCTCTGCTGCCGTTCTGACGTGTTCGGTAAAAAAAAAGGAAAGTATAGAAATGGATGCAAGTAACAATCAGGAGTTGTGGAAGCATGCAGTTTATATAAAATGTGTATTAATTCTTAGTTTAATGTTTACCACATTTAACTAAGGAAAAATTCTAAGGACATTCTGAAATTGTGGTTGCATGCTTTGATGAAATGAAATCTCCCATAATTAAATATCCAATAATTTTTGTGAGCTGTGTATTAAAGTATGATCCTCCTCGTGCAATGCCATGTGCAGGAGACTGAATACCTCAAACATGCAAGGTGACTCATCGTTTGTCTGGTGAGCATATACAACATGCACTTTTACAAATAAATAAAAACAACACCTTGTCTTACACCTATAGTAACATTGTTCAGATAAAACCATTCACTTTATAGTGATGTCACACAACTATTAACTACTAAAGTCGAGTGTGCTGATAATCGAGTTTCCTTTATCTTGAAAACACAAAAACAAGGAGAAGCAGAAAACTGCAGAAAACAACAGAATCACAGTGAGAAAAAAAAGCATCCACAAATGACAGTACAACGTGCATATAAGGTCTGGAAATGAATAAAATCATGTAATTTATCGTAATCAGTTAACCAAATGCACATGCCTTTGGACTGTGAGAGGAAACCGGAGTACCCTGAGTATACCCATACAGACACGGGAAGGACATAAAAAAAACTCCACAGAGAAAGGACCCAGGCCAATTCCCCTGGAATTGAACCGAGGTCTTTCTTGTTGTTGTCTGTGTTTAATCAACCCAGCTCAAGTGTAAGCTACTCTGAACAAGAGTGTCCGTTAAATGCTCTAAATGTAGAAAATAGTACACATAACCTGCATTTCTTTTTACCACTAGTGCTCCATCCCTAGACAGGGTGCCAGTCCATCTCAGGGCATACACACCCATTCACAATGGAACACTTGAGAGACAGCAAATGCCCTAATGCATGTATTTGTAATGTGTGAGAAGGAAGACCAGAGTACACAGAGAAAGCCCACACAGACATGAGGAGGACATGCAAACTCTACAAAGTTGGAAACTGGGCCCGGAATTCAAACCTCTGGATCTAAATCTAAATAAACCTCTGAATATCTAGGGTTGCGAGCACTGCACCGCTATCCTGCCACTACAGATATAGCACAATACTGTAAAAAATTTATAAAGCATAATAGAAGAGCATGTCCTTGAATGAGGATTTAAATTATCATGACTTCAGGTCACCACCTATTATATCCCAGCAACAAATGGCAGTGATCTGACGTTCTAAAACCTACACTATAGAAAAAAAAGAACTTATTCAATCATGTTCTTTTTATAAGTTGTTGATTCAATGCCCTTTCAAAGTTGTGCATTCCAGACAGCTATGCAAACAGCATAGGCTGGTTTTGGGTTCTTGGTTTGGAAGAACAGAAGAAAGGAATGAATCTAAACAGTTTAATGGCACATGCAGCATAAACTTAACAGCACTGTCTCATGTTTAAGGGTATGTTTTCATGTTTTTCACCTCCTGGTTAAGTCAGAGAGAGCAAGGTTTAATAAATCCTGAATTTAGTAGAGAATGAACATTCGCCTTTTCCTTATTAGTCTGCCATAGTAATTACGTTGATAATAAACCAATAAAACGTACAGCTGCTTCCCCAGGATGATTAAACTGATGAGAATCATATTTCATAAGGATTCTCTGCCAGGTTGAAATACATTTTTAATTACAGTTTTTTTTATCATGCAACTAAGACTACACATGACTCTTTATTCAGGCTCAAGGGAGAGAAGAAGATGAAAGACAGACCACAAGTGTTATTGGTTATTTAAAAGTATGGATAATTTTATATCAAATCTTGCACACTATGTGTAAATGGGTTCTACCCAGCCCTGTGATGGACCAGCACCTCATCCAGGGCACACTTATACCTGTGCTCTGTGTTATCTGGGTATAGGTCCCAGAGCCACCACTACCCTGACCTGGAAATGCACGTTAAAATGTGAAAGAAAACCTCCCAATTAAATCTCATTGGGTTTTTTCTACCATACCAATTGTTACTGATCTGAGATCACTGTTTTAGCTGAACTTGTAAAAGAAAAAAAACTGAAACTATACCACAGACAGGCTACTCTCACTGAAAATAGCAGTGTGTAAAACCTCACAGAACTCTTGCAAATTATACACTTGCATAAAGCAGATTTACCTCTCATGTCATCCTCCTTATTTGGCTCAAGCAGTTTGTTGCCATCCAAGCCTCCATAACGTTTTCTCCATTTACGACGCAGAGATGGCGTTCTCTGAAAACTAGGAAGGCAAAATTCGTAACCCTATAATGTTGTGCCTCAGTATGGGCAGATTTTATGTTTTATGTTTTATTTAATGTCATATAATCTACAAATTTAGCTTTTTAAATGAAAAAAAAGAAATCTTATTTGAAAAAAAGAGAAATCTTATTTGAGTTTAAATAGGTTGAAAAGCAGTAAGAATTTGGGAGTCTTTGTTGGGACAAGTCTAGTCATGAAGTATAAGCAGTTAGGATCTTAAGTATATACTCTGATGTACTCCTTCACATGGATTTTCGGGTTTCTTGAAATCACTTATTCAAGACTACTGCTAGTTACCTTATTAGTTTTGAAATGATATAGTGTAAATACACGCAATAATGCAAAACATATACTGAGTAAACTTGTAGTAAAATAATAATCTTACCAAAGATAAGGATTTTCATCCATTTCTTGGCTGGAATTGATTTCCATTATATATCTCTTTATGGACTTGATGGCCTATGTCTGCTGTTACACTCCAAGAGGTGAAAGGCGTTAATAGTTGTCAGACTGGGAAAAGCCCATGCCTGATTCTCATATGTTGGAGACCTTGTGCTGTGAGTGAAAGTGTTTTTTTTCCTGAATCACTGCCTCCCTCCTACACAGGATGAAGGAGGGACAGATGATCATATATTCAACTGGGAGGGTCAACATAATGTTTTAAACAGTGGTGAAAAAAATGTCTTTAAAATATTCTTCACTACACTCCTGGGCAAAAAGTGAACCAAAGCTAAAATTGTAAATATTAAGCTTCAAAGGGTGCTAACAACAAATCATTGGATAGGAAGTAGCAAAGGCTGAGAAAATGTACTTGCTCGTAATTGCTCATCGCTGCAGGGACGTGTTGGGGGAGCTGGAAATTTCATTTAAAGTACATAGTACAGAGTCTAATAAAAGACTCATATGTTTGATATAAAACTCTAACACATGGCTGGTTGTTCAAAATCTTCTGAAATATCATCTGCCTTTTTACTTATAAATCTGTTGGGACATGTCACAAATATTGTGTTTTTCAGTTTTTCAAAATGCAGTTTTGGTTCCTTGCCGTTTTTATCATACAAAAACAATGTTGCACTATATTACATGAAGTCGAGTCAAGCCGAGATGCAAAGAAACACATTACACCCTGGTCCTCATGAACTCCTCCCCCTCATCAGTTAGAAACTCACTCTCACTCTCCTCCTTCAAAAACAAACTCAAAACCCACCTTTTAAAACTGGTCTACAACACCTCACCCCCACACAACTGACATCTTGACACCTTTCACTTATTACTATTATTATTAGTAGTAATACTTTTTTATTTAACTTTATGATAAACTTGCATGTGTTGCATTTTATATCTTCATATTATGTAATACAGGAAATACAGGAAGAAACCTTGAGAGGACTAAGACTAAGCATGGACTCATCCTCCTTGGATAGCCTAGTGGATACTTACTTATAATAAATTCAATTCAATTCAATTCAAATTTATTTATATAGCGCTTTTTACAATAGAACATTGTCTCAAAGCAGCTTTACAATATTATATTATTATATCTTAAAAGGCCAATCCCAAATTGAACAAGCCTAGGGCGACAGTGGCAAGAAAAAACTCCCTGAAAGTAGAAGGAAGGAACCTTGGGAGGACCAAGACATGTATGTAAATGCTTTTAAGTGGCTTAGTTTTCCTAAATCGCTACAAATTAGATCCAGTAGATTCCAAACGGCATTCGGAAGGTCCATATAGGGCGTCATGGTGTGCTTACATTTTAATAATACCATTCATTGTATGAATTGTATGACCTTTTTAACTTAAAGTGTGTAGGATAAACATGTCAGTGGCGTTGTTATGGGGCCAAATTGTAACCAACATTATAATAAAAGACATTAACTTTCAGAAAACAGAATCTATCATGATGGGTGGCAGGTTGATTATTGAGGAGCTGGGGGTTGGAGATAATCACAGTTTAGGACCCTCACTGTCAGGACCGAGAGAGGAGGAGACGAACGCTCGAAAGCTGGGTGGGGAAAACCTGAGCAGACAGTGAGCTCACAGCATCAGAAGTCATAGATCAGGTAGAAGAACAAACATGAGAGGCAGAAGAAACAGAGGATCTGGCAGGCAGTAGGCGAGGTAGGATGATCAGGGTCCATAAAACTGGGGAAGCAGGAATAAAATAAAGCACTCAAAGATATTAAATAATAATGGGACAGATTGTAAAGAAACTGAGATGCTAGAGGGTTTAAATGGAAACACAAACAAGCTAACAAGTACAGGACAGGGGTCGGTGTTTAAAAGCCTGGTGAATCAGTGTGATGAAGGAGGATGCTTGGTCTGGAAGTCAAGTCAAGTCAAACGTATTTCTATAGCGCTTTTCACAATGGAGCATTGTCTCAAAGCAGCTTCACGATATCTTTATAAAGCGATTACGATTACGATTGTTTATAAAGCGTAGTTGCTTCTTTGAGTTTGTTCCCTGATCCCCTCCCTCACCAATATTCCTACAAATTGGTTTTGCTTAACTTTTGAACTTTAAAGGCATATATACATGACTGCTTTTTAAATTAAAAGATCAAACGTGATTAAGTGGTCACTCTCTCCCATTGTGGCACGCCCCCTTGTTCGGGGCTTGGGGATTTTTTGAGCCTTCATGTGGGCATGTTTACATAAACCTGGTTTGCTTGTTTCTCTCGTGGGATCTGGCAACCCTGCTTTGTGAATGTATCTGAATGTATTTATGCTCACTTACTCGTTAGCTCATGTTTAGAGTCCAGACTGTTCTATCTTGCCTGATGTGTTTAGAGACTTTTTTCTGCAAGTTCCTCATGTTTTTGTCTATGATTTTCCTCTGCTTATTTGTACCAAGCTGTAAATTGTGTTTGTAAGTGGATGTACCTGTCCTTTTGTAAGGACTAATTCCACTACCTGTATATTCTTTCTAACCTATAACGATATTACCCGGGTCACAGTCACTCGGTGAGTCTCTGTTTCGTCTGGCTGATCTTCCAGGAACCCATGGAATCCTTAACGGAGGTGCTTATATAGAGTGTCTAACAAATACATTGTGGTTTGGGACACGTCCATGGTGGACTTATGATGGTGAGACTGGGGTGCTATGCGGACAAAATCATGAATGAGGGTGCGATGTTTATTGTTTATTGATTGTTATTTAAGACACGTCCCCAGTAAAGTTCAGCTTACATGGCGGGGATCATACACAACAATTAAATTACTCAAAATCATGTTTAAGGAGAGGAAAAGTAGAGCTGGAGCAGGTGTTTATTAAGAGAGGTTTTGAGTTCAGGTAGAATAGAGTAAAGAGTTCCAGACTGAAGGGGCAGCGACACAGAACGAGCGACCCCCCACGGTGCTCAGTCTAAACCTCAGAACTGATAGTAGCCTGGCATCAGAAGATCTGAGGCTACGGGACGGATTATACATTTTTAAAAGATGTACTTATGATGATGTGATGCTCATGAAGGGATTTACATACACTTTATAGGGGGCAGCTTGTGGTTTGGGGACGCATCCACAGTGGTAAGACATTAACTCAGGTGATGTGATTATGGTGAGATGTTTGTATTATTGTTTATAGAGACTAGATCGTAACTGTATTATGGTTTTGGACACGTCCATGTGATCTTATGATGCTGAGTTGTTAGCTGAGGTTTTCTGGACTACATGGTGAACAGATGGTGGTTTGGGATACATACACGACGGAGCCATGATGATAAACTGTTAACTGAGGTGTTTATATGGACTGTACAGAAAACTGATTGTGGTTTGGGACACATTGAATCCAAGATGATGGGCTTTATATAGAATATATAGGTAATAGTTAGTGGTTTGGGACATGTCCACAGTAGTCCTATGATGGTGAGGTGCTTAGTAAGATTAAGACAATATTGTAACTACGTTGTGGTTTCGGACACATCTACAGCGGCCCAGGATGTCGAGATGATTACAAATATGTGTAAAAGGATGTAATATGGAACAGACTTTATGTGTTTCTATAGAATATATCCAGTACAGTGAGTAGAAGGTGGTCAGGCACGTGTTCCTGTTGAGATTTGAATAGATAAAAAGTGGTTCCGGACACCTTCACAACAAGCAGATGAGGACGTGGTTTATGATTCTGGCATTTCTCTGCTCTTTTTCTCTCTCCATCCATTACATTTCTGATCTTTTTTTTTTTGTGGGGTGGGGGTTGGTGTGGGGGGGGGGTATATGGAGGCTGACAGCTTGTTATTTGGCGATGGGTCTCATCCCTCAGGTAGCAGCTCTCGCGCTGATCCATTCTCATTTATCCCCACTTGACTTATCTCTCATTCAGTCCTTCTGCTGCAAATCCCACTTCTCTCCCTCCATCAGACGACTGGGGGCTGAGCGTCGGCTCCGGCGTGTGAAGCCTGGAACTGGTGAAGGGTGGAGAGAGAGTGGCGGAGACGTTGTTTTGAAAGAGAGAGCTAGATGATGAGATGGAGGCACAGAGTGAGGTACATAACTACAGTATATTTCCAGGTACTTTTGCATAAGACTGTAGTGGATTGAAGGACAGGGATATTGTAGATAGTGGAGGTACTGAATCTGAGTGTTAGACGCTACCTTACGAAAAAGTTGCCGACCCCTAGTTTGTTGCAGCATCTGTTTAAAATGGGTGCCAGAACTTCTTTGCACAGGACTGTAAGAGTGGTAGCTCAGAGAGGTGTAAAGTACTGTGGTGGCCTAGTGGTTAATGTCATGGACAATGGACCACAAGGCCCAGGGTTCAAATCCCACCTCTGCCAAGCTACCACAGATGGGCCCCTGAGCAAGGGCCACAATTGCTTGGTGTAAAATTGTGTGAATTGTAAGTCATGATTATGTAATGTATGACTAAACGACGTAAATGTAAATGTAAGTAAAGCGATAGTTAGGACTTAAATTACGTAGCATTGTGACTGTGTGCGTTTCCAATGCCCATGGTATATTGGTGTGAAATTGTCTGGGTCCATTGGAACACAGAGATTTGTCCATAGGCTCCGCATGGTCCCTCTGTGGGCTGTCGAGGTGCGCTTCAGATGGGCCCCTTATGAGCGGTGTCCACTGGTCGGCCCAAATCCCAGAAGTACTGTCCATTAACGTCTAATGCTTGTTAACCCAAGTACCCCCTAATGGGACTGAAGAGGCATCAAATGGGGCCTATTAGGAACACTGGTGTGAGCAATGCAAAGGGGGCCCATGCATCAGTGCATCATAATCCCACAGCCCGGTTTCCTCCTAAATCCCAATGACATGCAATAGGCCAGGTAGCATCTACAGAGTCCCGGTGTGCCTGAGAGATTGTGTATATGTACATGTGAACACCACACTTTCATCATGTCCAGTGTTGCCAGATATGCACTGGCCACCCAAGTGTTTCAGCCAGTGAGTTTCGCAGCATCCAAATAAAATGACTTTGCTTCCAGGAGACAATGCAGGCTTATGAACATGTACCACCTCTGCTCACAAAGATGCTGCTACATTGAGTGAAAAGACAAACACTGGACTGTAAAATGTGTTGAACATAAAGCGTTCTCTGGTTATCAGATTAATCTGGTTTCTTATCGGACATCTCAAGAAGCCTTCAGTGAGGACTGTGGTCCAAGCTGGAGAAGGATCTGTGATGTTCTGGGAATCTGTTGCTTAGGGTGACAGTGGTCTGGACGACCAGGTCTTACCTTTTGCTTATTACCTTATATATATAACGTAACATGTCTATCCCTGTATTCCCCGATGACAATTCTCACATGGACAGGGTAAAAAATGTGACTGATTGGCATGATGAACATTCAGGAGCATTCACACATCCGGACTGGAACGCAAAATCCCCAGATGTGAATCCACTTAAATCTGCAAGACCACCTGGAAGTGTTAGGGTTCCTACCTTTGCCCCGGAGCGTTGGGCCATTACCGAGCCATTGGTGAGGCGGCTTATATCCAATATCCTGATTGCGATCTGATTCTGAACAGCTGCTTCTCGTGCTATATAGGCGTGGGTTTTAGCGCTGTTCGGGGCCAGATCATCTTCATTCCACCATCATTCGATCTCTGTTCGGTACGAGCACCTTTAAGGATAGTGGTAACGTTCTGGGAGCTTTTAGTGCCGAAGTATGCATATGGGGGGGAACCCCCGAGGTATTAATTTGTTAGGGGCACTTTGAGGGTTTCCCGTCCCGTACTTGTGCGCTCTTCGCTCACGTTCCTTCGTCGTCGGTGGTGAACGAGCCTCACTCCAGCGGTCTGCAAGTCCTGAATGGGACACGCCCCAGCTTGGCTTCTTCACACCTCACATGCGCTCGACCTCATGCTCGCCCCCTGGCGCTTTGGTGCCTCTCGCAATCTATTCGCGTTCGCGCTCCTTGGGCGCCCGAGTTCTTACTCGATTTCTGGCACTTCGGCCACTATTGCGTTTTATTCGCATTCATGCTACAAGCGCCCCCGAGCTCATATGCTCATCGCTTTTTGGCGCTTCGGCGTATTCCGCGTTTTCTTCGGCCCCCGCGCTACTTGTGCGTTCGAGCTCAGGCTCGCCCTCTGGTGCTTCGGCGTCTGCACCCCAGCCGGCTGCCCTCTCCAAATAGGATGTGCCCCGGTTGGGTATTTCCCCATTCTTATTAAACGAAGAACGAGTAAGGATGAACGTTGACTGAACGCTGATGATTGCGCATCCAGAAGTCCAGCTGTTATTCGTGCTCGTGGAGGTATTATATTTAGATACATTGCAGCATTTCTTTGTCATTCGGTGTAGCTTTGGTGTCTGCAGAGTGCAGAATTCATTCCGAGTATGCAGGGGTGCCAAAACATTTGCATCAGACTGTGATTATCTCCTTGCGTATTAACCGATTTGGGCTGATTTATTGAACAAGTCGCACATGTCTGACTAAGACTGTATTTAACCTGTCCTGACATCTCACTGATTTCACCAACGCTGATGAGTTCAAGCTGCTTTTCTTAAAGCATCATGTAAACACGAGGGATGACAGAAACCTATTAAAGTGATAATAAAATTGCAAATGGCGGGTTTTTGGTGTTTTCCAGCTCCTCTTCCCAGTAAATTATACGCCACAAACACACACACACACACACGCACGGATGTCATGCAGCCCATGGGAAAAGAGACTAGAGAAATGCTAAGCTCCCCTGCTGAGATGGAGAAATCCTCTGTCAGATCCATTACGCTGCATTATACAGAGAGGCATTGGATGGAGGATGATGAGTGGAGTCTCGTGCAGACAGAGGACTGATCATCATTCAAACATGCTTCAGAAACCTACCTGTACAATCAGAACAGGAACAGAATAAGCACACACATACAGAGAGTGTGGATTTGATTAGCTATTCAGTAATAAGAATTGATTCCATTCCATTTCACTGAATGAATGCACGTAAGGCCTGTCATGTTAAAAAGTGTAAAAAGTGTAAATACAAACCAAACTACAGGTGTCAAGGGTAGTAAAGCTAAATAGATTAAGACAGGAACTCTCACTATCCAAACTAAAACCATCTGAACTCTCACTATCCAAACTAACACCATCTAAACTCTCACTATCCAAACTCAAACCATCTGAATTCTCACTACCCAAACTAACACCATCTAAACTCTCACTATCCAAACTAACACCATCTGAACTCTCACTATCCAAACTAACACCATCTAAACTCTCACTATCCAAACTAACACCATCTGAACTCTCACTATCCAAACTAACACCATCTAAACTCTCACTATCCAAACTAACACCATCTGAACTCTCACTATCCAAACTAACACCATCT
>JAUZST010002502.1:0-17980 GCA_034779995.1 Parotocinclus haroldoi | reverse complement strand
AATATGATTATTATTATTATTAGTTTGTTAATTGTTTATATTTTGATGTTTTAATATTAATCCATAATAATAATGATAATAATAAACCCAAACTTATTATTATTACTTTTTTATTATTATATATAATAATAACAATAACAGCAATAATAATAAAATATACATTGTGGTCCATAAATGCAGGCGCAGTAAGATGGTACCATCACATCTTAACCTTTCTTTATCTCTGGAGAACTGGTAATGATTCTTAGTGTCTTCTCAGCTCAGATGTGAATCATATCATTTTCTTGGAAAGCATAAAAGCCGAGCTAAAACTGAATTCTTCTCCTTACAATTACAGTAAGAGAATCTTCCTCAGTTCCCCCGTGTGTGAGGATATGGCCGGCGTTACCGGGGCTATTGTGGGAGGGTCCGCTGAGGTGCCAGACGGCTTTATTACAACGCCAGGGTGCATTTTGTAATGGAGGAATTCTATTAAGAGCCGAAGGGATGTCACTGAAAAAGATCTACAATTAGAGAGAGATGAAGACGTCGAGATTAATCATGAGGGAGACAAACGTGATAAAGAGAAAGGCTACAGAATGGGAAAAGTGTCGTGTGCAAGGTTTGGCAGTGAGGGTTGTACTTACATACGCTTCTTATGAGCCAAAAATCGTTTATGAAGGTGTCAAAAACTTTAACAAACATCAGTCATTAGTACTAGAATGGAGCTTCTGAGCGGTCTGGAAATAAAATGGGTACATTTTCCGTTTTAAGTATTGCTGAGTTGTTAGTGTCCCTCGTATCACTACTAGTGTCGTAATGAGATTGCCCCTCAGATCATCACACTAGCAGCAGGGACAGTTTGTTGCTCCACAGCAATGGGGCCTCCATACTCATACCTGACTGTCATCGGATGGACTGGCAGAAAGTCTCCACCGGGACTCGCTAATCCTAGATTGTTGTTGTGGGCTAGCATCTAAGACCTCTAATATTGATTAATATTAATATATTGATTTAATCTTATTCTAGCTGCTCTCACAATCAATTGTTAGAGATTGTCACAAATGATTTTTGGCCCAGTAGGTTCCTGCCATTGTTTGGTCCTGGAGCAAGACCCACAAACACTTGGATTGTAATAGTGTATGACTTTTAATAAACACTTTAAAGTCACTCTGGATAAGGGCACCTGCTAAATGCCATAAATGTTCATGTATAATGACAAGCCATTATACTTTACATTTTCATGTCCATTAACATGCATGGTACAAGTCACTGTAACATATATATATTGCTGGTGACACCGCATAAGGCAGCGCCCCCTGCTGGTTATAGCACTAAAGTGTTGGATTGTAAAGCTTTGAAACGCTGGACCATGTTGAGCACAGCGTGCTTGCGTGAATCCCTGCCTTCACTAATTTGTCTTGGCACTACAACAGGCACAATTATCACGTGAGGATCTGTAATTATCTAATCAGTCCTCTTCCAACACTGCGCACTGGGAACGCCTCGTATTTATATATTTACCATTAGATTTTTTATTAATTCCCTCTCAGGCATCGCTTTGGTCTTTTTCCGTGTTCCCCAGAGAAAGGTCACTTTTGATGAGGATTGCACATCTTTTGTGTAGATCTTTCAACGAACAGCCCATCCTTCTCCACCGGGACATTTAGATTGCTAATAATAATAATAATAATAATAAAGTCAACGGACACGCCGCATAAAGTGGTTCTTCAGATGATCATGACGTTCCTGGTTGCCCACAGTCCCGGTTTCTCTGAATTTGGTTAGAACGAATGTAACAGTGCTGCGTGCAACTGACATCAGAATCCTCAATTCCATCCTCAGTGATGAACCACAAGAGATTATTGCAAAACTGATAGTGCCAGTCGACAATGACCACCTTCCCACTGGGAAAAAAAAAACTTACCCTCTATCTAATATGGCAGAATGGGAGTGATATGAGCAGATTTGTTTTGGATCGTGTGAGAACTCTTGCTGCAGAGTTTACTAAAAGAAATGAATGGATCTGATCAGAATACCAGTGAAAATGAAGTTGAAGTTGAACGCATGGACCAAAATTTCAGCGTCTGTAAGTAAAGGCTTAGGACGCAAACAAGCAATATCACGGGGGTTTGAAAAAAGAAGCTTTAACCAGGCCCTGAATATAAGGATCAAATGAAAGGGTGGAGTCAAGCAGTATACCCGAGTTAGAAAACTACTGGAGAAGATTTTCATCCAGTTAAATGGGTGGATAAATCAAATTCTAGTTTTCCCACATTTAAATGATCTGTATCTCTCAGTCAAACCTCCTCCTTCCTTTACACATATTTACATCCTGTCACTAGAAACGTCTTTGCTTCGTGAAAACTTTAGACAGCGAATTGCAGATTTAGGAGGCTAATCACAAAAATTAAGTAGCAATAACCAGCAAGCAAGTTACAAACAGAATCCACATCAGCCTGTATGCAAACGACAGATCTCATCAAATTACACATTCATTAAATACGTTTTAAATAGGTCTCACTGGGGCACCCCTGACCCTCTTCCGCTACCACAGATACTGGTGTCCATCCACCCACCCATTAGTTTACCATCCATCTATTACCTTTAAGTGTCCTTCATGCACATTTTGCTATAACATTCAAAGATTTATTATTATAGTCCTTTTTACAATGGTGCATTATCTTAAAGCAGCTTTACAGTACTATAGTATCTTAAATGGCCAATCCCAAATTAAGCAAGCCTGGGGCTTTAGCGGAAAGGAAAAACTCCCTAAATATAAAAGTGAGAAGCCTTGGGAGGACCAAGACTCAAAAAGGGACCCAACCTCCATGGGCTTCCTGATATTCCATCCATCCATTCCAGTGTGACAATTCCAGACAGGAGCAGCAAACACAACCACCAAACTTCTCACTGAGCAACCAATCTCCATCACCTTCTCCATCATTTTTGTATTTCTGTATGTCTACAGTCATCCCTCGACACCAACTTGGTTCGGCACTTTTATGACTTCAAAAAAATCTGCTGTAAACTTTCGAACGTGTTGTTTGTGTGTGTTTTTTAACATATTTATTCTTGGCAAGTGAGTCACAATGGGTCCTAAGAAGGTTAAGGATAACTGCCAATCAAAAAGTAAAACAACAAGGTAGCTCTTGATGTATTTCTAATAAATGACAGTATTTGTATTTCATCGAATTAATGTTTTTTTGTCTCTGTATACAGACTGTCTATACATTTATTAGTACATTTATTAGTCATCGACCAAACTCCATTAGGGGCTTTGTTTCTGATTTAAACGAAGCACAAGGAGCCCCCGTTTTATCCACATTACACTCACATGATTCAGTGTGAGCCCTGTGGGTGACTTGGTAAACAACACAACAACAGCAATTATATAACCCAGCTCTATTAATGTATATAGTGCCTTATATAATGTGGATTATCCATTGATTTATATGTAAATATTCCCAGAAACGAGCACCAAGCACTGAACGCTGAAAAAGCACTCGCTCCATCTTCATCACCCCTGGAACATCATCTTGCTTCTCGACCTAATTCCAAATTCACATCTAAACAGGTGGATGGACACCACCTCCCTCCCTTTTTTCTTTTTCTTATTGGTTTGTGTGGGTGTTTTTGGCTCTCTGTGTTCGGCTTAAGCCTTGCCTCTTTTGAGCTTTGCACTACAGAGCAAGATCAATTATTTATCGGCATACATAATTCAGGCGACATCCCTGCTCGACACAGTGCGGGTCGGCTATCTCTCCCTAACACTCTCATCCAAAGCCTTACTCCCCTCCCTCAAAGGTTCTTGCCTCTTCTCCATGATCCTCCTTCCCTCTTAAATCTCCTTCATCTCTCCTACACCACACAGCCTCTCAGCAGATTCAGGATCTGCCTGTAGTTTGCTTTACGCTTGTTCCTTTTTCTTTTCCCTCTATATTTCATCGAATCCGTTTATACAGAGAAGCTAGTCAGTTGCTAGGCTGTTGCTGGGTTGTGTTACTAACAATCTACTCTCACGGTGAAGTCAGTCCCATCTCTGAATGAGCGGGATGGTTCAACAGGCCGATGTTTAACCTCTGGACCATGGCCTTCAACAGCCTGGGGGGTTTATCTGGTCTTTATCCAATGTTACAATGCAGCGTTCTGGCAGAAACCTCCACTCATTCTTCACCTCCATCTCTAGCACTCTGTTATTCACTCAGTGTCATTAAAGAAGAAAATCCATCCATCCGTCCCTCTCTTTATGTATTCTATCATTCATTTATTCGCTTGTCCAACCACTATTGAACTCTAATATCCATCCATTTATCATTTTATCCAAACTTTCATGTATATAGCAGTCATGTCATCCATGAATTGGTATATCTCTTGGTATATCCATTCATCCATCCGATTACAACTCTGTCAGTCTGTCTGTCTGTCTATCCATCTGTTTATCTATGCATCTGTGTGCTGTTCCTTACATGGATCCATCTATTCAAGAAAATATCCATCCATCTATTGATCTTTTCAGGTGATTTATCTCTCCATTCAGCTATCCATCTAACCATGAATACTTTTATCTATTTAGCTGTCCCTCCATCCATTTAAATATCCATCTATACATCCATACATCCATCTGTGTTACAAAGCTCTATAAATCTAAACGCTCTATACTTGAATCAATTCTCAAAATGTATGATGTATTTATTTGTTTAGCATAGCCACAATGTTTGGAGAATACCCAAAAATCGGAATCCACGAAATTTTTCTATATAGTGGATTCATTTCAGGGACTTTTTTGGAACCTTTTGACTATGTTTGCCAGGATTTACGACAACTGGACATTGCAATCAATACATATTTAATTGTCAATGGATTTCATTGGTCTGTAGTGTAATCTACTACAAAATGTAATATCCCGTAATGAAATATGCCCTGATTTTTGTGAGCATGATTTTAACATTCCCATTCCCATAAACTAACAATGGTTCACATCCTAAAGTTGTCAATTTGTCTCATAGAACGTGTAGAAAGCAATGATCATCAGCTCCAGGACTTCCCTACTGCCTTGAGACCGACTTTAGTCTATGAGCATCAAACTACTCTCTACCTCTTCTGGACAGCATTCATCATGAAGGTCTCTGGATAGTCGATGTCAAACATGAAGGGAATTTGATGAACCTCATTCAAACAAAGTTGTCGAACCTAGGCGGGGTACCCAGTATGGGTACCTTCAGACCTTCATTGTTTCTGGTTGATAAGTCTGAAGCCCTTCAATGTTTGTGTTAGGACTAGGAAAAAATAAAATCGCTAGACCTTCAGAGCTTGCATAGGCTTTCCATAATCCACAACCTCATCCATTTGGACTCCTTCCGGACCCTTTGAGCAAAGGATGAAAGTCAAATCGCTCTCCACGGAACAAATAGAGTTCATAAAGACCTTGTTGATGTTTGCAGCACATGGCCTGTGGGAGGAGTGGTCTGCATGGAGCCTGTGCTCAGCCTCCTGTGGTCGGGGCTCTCGGACTCGGAGCAGGAGCTGCGTGGGCCCTCAGAGTCGAGCCGAGGCCTGCCCTGGTCATGAGATGCAGAGCAAACTCTGCTATATAGCTGTGTGTCCTGGTTAGTACCATTTCCATTTTTCCATCACACTGCATCACAGCTTTTGTGTGTCATTCTTTCAGCATTGAATTCTTTGTTTCTGTTTTATGTTGTTTAATTGATTTTGTTTCGCTTCGTCGCCCAGTGTACATCTTTTTCAGGAAAGGCTCTGCGTGTTTGTTCACATTTAAAACATGCCATGTAATAACAAATGCCATGGTGGAGGGGTGCCAAAAACTCGACACACAACATGTCCGATGTCTAGTTTCTTTGTTCCGACATGGCCATACACAGTGCATCACTGCATATATGGGGCACCCACGGTCTGATTTGGCCCAACCCCGAACACCACTGAGCCTTTGAAACCCACCTGGCAATGTTGCAAGAAAGAACTTAAGGCGTTGCTTAACTACCATCTCAACCGACTCAACCCCGATGCCAGGATGCCAACACGACTCTGTAACCAAGAGACCTCTCTTCACCAGAAGACCATATATGGTGCCTGTCTGAAAAAGCTGTTTCTAACCTGCTACCCTTCTAAATTGACCATCCCCTGATCAAGCTTCTTCCAACTGTAGAAGGGTCAACTTGGCATCCCAGTGACGCCGCCAGATGTTACAATTGCTCAAGTCTAAATACTTTCCTCTGCAGCCTATAGAAGCTGTTTCTTTTTATTTTTTCAAATACTGTTAAACAACTTACCTGTATATTCTGGTTGCATTCTAATAAAGAGAATGAGAAACAACTCTATATTCTTTTCATTATACCAAACGCTGCGAAATGTGAAATCGAATGGTGACCTAAGACTTTTGAACAGTACTGTGCCATGCATCTCGTTTTCACTCTCACGCTCACTTTCTCGCTCTGCTTTCTGTTTTCGCTCATTAAACATTCGGTTCATCGTCCCAGCTTGAGAAAGTCGCATCCCACTCATCTTCCAGCTCAGACAACCTAAATTCAACGTCTCTAAACTTATTTAAAGACATCTACAGATACAGGTGCACCTGTTGGACCTGCTGACTCTCTACCGTCTTTCATGAGCGCGCCTCGTCGATCCTGGATTAGTTATTACCCTGTGCAACCAGCAATAAATCATTTGACTGTTACTTTTCAATTTGAGTGGTACTGAAAGCGGCTATTAGGCTGCCAGAGTGCAGGGTTGGGGGTGATGGCCTGTCACCGTGATAGCCTCTTATTCCTAGTGGCATGAGCAAAACAGGGCGGCCAATCAGCACGAGCGCCGTTTTGACTGACAATGATTATGGTGTGTCAGCAAACAAATCCTATACCTTTGCCTTCCTGAATTTCTCTCCACCACTGTTTCACCTTTGGCATATTCTGGCGTTGGGCACCACGCCTTCACTGACATGCAATTCACACGTGCCAGTTAGTGGCAGGAAGGGTCAGGTAATGCTAATAGGCACCTGAGTTATGCTGATGCATGGACACCCTGTGAATGTCTTGAGCATTATGTTATAAAGATGTTATTTCAGCAACGCAGCACTGAAATTCAGTGGCTTCCAGCTGCCATGTTAGACCAGCTGTTTGTTCCTTGGGTATTCCTTGGGTATGCCGTTCATAATTCACAATAGCTTGGACTGTATGGGAATTTGGAGATGACATGTAGAGAACAAACCAAACTTTGCTCAGCATACTTTGCAGATCAATATGATTGGCCAAAATTGACATTTATGTCATTTAGAAGATGCCCTTATCAAGAGCGACTTACAATTAATACAGTCGTACAATCCAAGCATTTGTGGGTTAAGGGCCTTGCTCAGGGACCCAACTGTGGCAGAGGTGGAATTTGAACCCTTGACCTTCTGGTATATAGTCCAGCACTTTAACTACCAGGCCACCAGAGCCTCACTAAAGTTAAATATGTGACCTTAAGATTTGATACGATTACGATTTAGAGGGATGCAGTCTGATTATTACTCGATTATCAGTGCATATTGTTTCTCTCACAGTGATTCCATAACTTCAAGTTTGGTCTCATTGTGGATTTTAGGCATCGTTGTGTCAGAAATGATGGCCAAATTACCAATGTTGTCTCGACTGTTTGGTGTAAGATCGTCAGATTATTCACACTATCTCAAGTTAATTTTTTTCTCGTCGCGACTCACAAAAACAAGGGTGTGATCACCGAGCACAACCAGCAGGTGGCGCACCCTCTTTCTTGTTCCAAAACCAAACGGGTTATTTGATGTGTATGTGGATGGTAGAGATAAAGGTGATTTTTACAATTCAGTGTACACCTGTACACTGATGGGGTCTGACCAAATCATGGGAACACTTCATTTTCCTGTCTTAACTTTTATTTATAAATTGATTCTCTTTTGATCTTAATATCTTATTACAGAACTTAAGAAGCCGCTTTGTTTGTTTTATACCTGTGTGAGCGACTATGCTGTTCTGTTACTGGTAAAATCGTAAAATAAAGCTAGTTTCAGTCTTGCAAATAAGTGATCGTGCAAGAAATCTCCAGCCATTGCAAAAAAAACATGTGGCTTCTCTTTAGGTGAGTAAATATCAGACTTTTGTCTATTAAAAGTCTTTTGAGAGTCTAGCGTTAAATAGCTTTATGATCGGACAGTCTAAGGCGGCTGAAAAGTGTGCAACATAGCAGCAAAGACCTGGTTCTTAACAACAGAATATGGACACAGATTCCTGGTAATTAAAGTTGTGCGAGAGTTTTTCTTCGCTCTTTCTGAGTTTGGCAGAAGTTTAAAAGTTGCTTCAGAGACCTTCGGCTCTGTTGCGCCTCTTGTTATGTAATACCAGAAACTTCCACACATCCGAGATCCACCGATTACTGTATGATTGTCAAAAATTATGTTATCAATTAACATTTAGAAAAAGCGTTTTTTGACATTTGATATGAAATTGTCCCCATCGGAGTCGCGATGCATCTAAGAATCATTTTTTTTCCTTAGTCAAATCACACAACTCCTCATAGTTGTCGCCGATACGCAGCTCTAGGCTACTAATCATAAGGTTGTAGGTTCAAATCACAGATCCACCAAACTCCCACTGTTGGGCTCTTTGTAAGAGCCTTAACACCCACTGAGTTGGCAAAAGTATAGGCACATTTTCAAGTCATCTACTAGTGTGTATGCATGATATACTGTATGTGGGTAGATAGATTTAGAGCTGGTAATCAGGTTTAGGAAGAAATAAGTGCACAGCTCTGTCTCTTCCTGGCCCTTTTCTGGTCCATTTGTGCTCAGAGATATTGAGGTTTAAAGGCTGGGTGCCTTTGAATTGACAAACTTGCCACATGGCAGCATCATGGTTCTGCCGATGCTTTCCCTCTCAGTCTCTAACTCCAACTTATCTCCGTGGTTTATTGTGATAAACGTCCCGGATTATCGTACTATTTCCAAATCGAATAACGCAAATGCAAGACAAAGGTTACTATCAAAATGATTAATCCTGAACAAAGCAAAGAGGGAAAGGTGATATTTTCTGTTTACATTTCTTCTATTTTACTGTGACAGGCACTTTATCGCTGTCTGCGCATCTGTGCTTTTTCTCTGTTGATGATGCTTTTAACCACGGCTGGCAACTAACTGGTGCTTGTTCTTGTGAGTGATGATTTTTCGCAAACCCACCATCTATTTGGGCCCTCGACAGAAGTGCCAAGTGCAGGGTAAATTTTGCTTCTTGTAAGCTCATCAGATACCGAATGTCAGAACACCTCATATCTCATTCTTTAATTCACTTTCTTAATTCTTTTGCTCAGTTGGCTCTGGTTAAGCAGGAGCTGCTGGAAACAGCTTGAATGCTTTGGGTGGGTTCATGTGAAGCCAGAGAGTCCAGACCCTCCCCTGCAGCCTTTCCCTTTGGAAAAACGGGATGCTTTGATTTAACTTTGACCAGAGCAACAGACGTCTTGGGCAATCTTAAGAACCTAATCCCGACAATTAAAGGTTAAGTGAATTGCTCAAATTTTCTAAAATTGGCAGTGTCTCTGGCTTTATAGCCCAGAGCCAGATTCTGACCCATTGATTTTTTTAACATTTTGGTCAATAGTCCAGTACCTTACCGATGCCCCACCACTAGTTTTATCTTATATACATCTTAGATCTTATATACATCTCAATTCGTCTATACAGTTGCTCTTTAAATATCTCCTTATTGTCTGCTTTACCCAGTTGAACATGGTTTAATCTAAGGGCTCCCTTGGACCTACCTATTAGTAGGTGCACACATATGTTTGGGCTTTATGGTCAGGTTTGTGTGGGATCATCCCGTGATCACTGAGCCATCATTAGGTTTCACTGGGACACACACCAGGGTCATTGTGGTGGTAGGTAGTAGACCCACGTTCTTCCACCTACCTAGCTTCCAGAGTCTGACCTGTAATTCACTGAGCTCAGACAGGATGCTAGTCCACCACAGGGTTCCGTAATTGCACCGCTAGACCCTCATGGTGGAATCCACATCCTTAAGCATACTGTAAAGAAAAATCCTTAGGTTACTCTTTAAATGTGACCTTATTGTCTGGTCTACCTAATTGAACATGGTTTATCAAAGGGAGTTTCTCCTTTCCACTGTCGTTGTAACACTGCGGCACAAACACAAACCCAGAGGAGCTCTGAGACTCAGAGACATGCCCCTTATGAAACTAGAGAATACACAGCCCAAACATGATGATCTTGAGGAACTGCATCGATGCCAGGGAATGAGTCTGCATTTTGTGAGTCTTGTGGTAACAATAAACCAAGAGTGGTGAAATACACAAGGTACCAGAAAACATTCTGGATCCTTCTACAGTGCAGAAACCGAAACACGAAACCCTTGCCACAAAACGATAAGCCTCTCTCTTGTGTGTATGCCAGTTCCATTTCCGTTTTTTGGTGCCATCTGGTCCAGGTACCCCTTTGTGTAGACTTGGTTCCTGGTTAATTTAAAGTCCAGATGGTTGCATTCTGTGCACTTTCAGTTACTCTCTGACCTCTGTGGCATAATGCTATAAAAATTAGTGGCGCTTGATTTTGATCGGTGATTTCAGTTGACCGCAGAACAAGAATTGCTGCTATGTATCTCACGTTCTGACAGGACTGCTTAATCCCATATTTCAATGACTGCCGCATAATCTCTAGGTCAAGTAGTCATGTGATCCACCCCAGATTAAAATTTAATCTGTCCTAAATCAGGTCATTTGTCTTCGAAAATGCTACCTGCGTACCAAAATCTTATAATAAGGTTTGAAAAGAAAAGAAACCCAAACACGAGCTGTTTATTACAGAACCGGTCCGCACGGCCATTCGTTTCCATCATGTGCTTGTTGTTCCGTGTGCCTGAAAATTGGCAAAGTGAATTTGATCTTAACACAGATCATTAATCATACCGAGAGAGCCTTAAACACAATATTTGTCAGCATTTCTTGCTCAGATTGTGTAGCCTTAGAATAATAGATAGTAATTTGCAGGACCTGTGGAACATGACATGTTTAATGCAAAGTGCTGGGAATCCCATGATGGTAACAAATCACATTACAGATTTAAGTCTTAGATTTGAAACGTCGACTTCCCATTACTGATGACCTTAGTCTTGTAGAACCAGCAAGGGAAATAAACCTATGTCAATTATTGTTCTGTTCATTATTTTGTTTTGAAATTTTTATGAGTTTGTATTTATCTTGTACATAGGGACATTTAGACATGACTTTACTGATACGTTCAGCTAAATAAAAATACAAATAAATAGTAAAAAATGAATAAGAGCATAGGAGGAACAATAAAATATACCAGGCATGAAATAATGTTGCATTTCACAGAAAGGATATTGTAATAATTTTTAATAATAAACTAAGAGCACAGTACAAATTCAAATACAAAACAATGTATTATGGTATAGGAAGCACAAACAAACAAACAAAAAAAACACACAAATAAAACAACACAAACAAAACATCACCGAAAAAAAACGTATAAAAAATATGATAGTTATGCCAAATAACATTTAATAGTAATAATATTATAATAATACTAAATAATAAAATGCACAGCAATAATTGTAGTCGTAATAATAAAATGATTACTATATATACTAATGTTTATACATAAAAATTTTCTTCTAACATTCTACAAACATTCTAATATTCTTACTATTATAACATAGTACTATTATAATAATAATAATAATAATAATAATAATAATAATAATAACAATAATAATAAGTATTATTATCATCTTTATTATTATTATAGAATAACTATATACATATTATTTCATTTTATTTGACCATATTATACTATATATTATTATTATTTGTATTATTATTCTTATTCTTATTATTATTATTATTATATAACTTTTATTTTATTTTGCTATTATTATTATTATTATTATTATATTATGGTTATTAATTATTATATATAATATATAACTTTTATTTTAATTTATTATTATTATTATTATTATTATTATTATTATTATTATTATTATTATTATTATTATCAGTAAAAGTTCACTATGTATAAAGTGATGAATGAATCAAGGCAAACCTCTTTGCCCTTTTTGTTTTTATTTTATAATTTTGCCAAAAAAAATAAATTAAATATCTGGATCCTGAATGCTGATCGAAGTTTGGTCAGCACGCTTGGCTTGTGAGATAAATCAATTGCTGTGCAGTTTCAAAATATCAAAACATGAGCTGCTTGGCATAAATAATACAAAAGGTTAGAGTTTCTGTAAATTATGTAAATGCCATGTAACTTAGATGGAGATGGAGCAGAAATGAGCGCTCAGGATTTAAGCTAAAAATAGTTGGACATCTGAAGATCGGCTTCATATGTAAAGCTTTTTGAGTTGAACTGAACTAAATAGTGGAATCACATTCTAATATAACGCGTGGTGACAAGCCTGATGCGTTCAGGCTTAGTGAAAGGTCTAAAGAATACTTTTGGATCCCAGGCAATGCTTGCAAATGTTTATGGTGATCTTGGACTTGGATCTCATGACTGCTTGATATTGCAAACCAGTGCCATGTAGCCCTCGATCTTGATTCCAAAGGCAGTTGGATCTTAGACGTTTTGGACCTACCTATTAGTAGGTGCACACATACGTTTTCTGGTTAGGTTTGTGTGGGATCATGCCGTGATCACCATTCACTTAATATGCATGTGGCATCTGAGCCATCAATAAGTTTCACTGGGACACACACCAGGGTCATTGTGGTGGTGGGCATTAGATCTCTGCACAACCCAAGCCAATAAGCATTCTGTTTGAACCCTACTTATTCTGATCAGGGTAACAACAAGGTTTCAGAGACTGACCTGGAATTTACTGAGCTCAGAAAGGATGCTAGTCCACAACAGGGCTCCATAATTGCACTACTGGACCCTCATGGTGGAACCCACATCCTCAAGGACTGTTGTTTCCACCAGCTGGCTCTCAGCCACTTTAGTTTCCCCCTCACTGAGAAACTGAAATCAGCTACAGTCCTCATTATGGTATGCAAATTAGATAGATTGCAGAATTACATAATAATAATAATAATAATAATAACCAACTTAACTACAAAAATGCACTTTATGCTTGAATTTCATTACAATCACTAATCATACGGAAGTAAAAAAAAAAAAGAATAATCTCAGTAATTCCGCAATGACAGCAAAAAAGTTACATCTTAATTGCCTGCGAAGATAAATCAGATTTACAGATTTACAGAATTACACTATATGTGACCTGAGATAAATACCCCATGAATGTGTTTATCGGGGCATCTCCACTTTCCTTAAATTCAGGTGATTACATTGTAAAAGATTCGTCTTTACAAACTCTGACGTATTTCCTCTGTGTCATCACGGTACGTCTGTCTTATCTTTGTCTCGAGTTCTCTCTGGGTCTAAAGGGCTTGGATCTGCTGTGGCCAACCAACACTCATATTGTACCTTGCCAGAGTCGGGATACAAACCAGGTACAATTGGGAGCTAGGGCGGCTCAGCTGGTATAGACGGATTCATTAATGGATCATTAATGAGCCTGCCTGGTTTGTATCATGCCTCTGGCAAGCTGATGTTTGCCTGTATAGCGGTTTGCATGTCTGTAGGGTTTTAGCGCTATAAAATCCTCGCTTCTGATTGGTCAGAACGTGTTCTGCTGTTTTAGGGACTCTTAAATGGCACGTGGATGTTAACTGTATATCTCAAAGACACATTTTTGGTCAGGATCTCCAGCACCCATCCTGTACATGAAACCAGTCCATCACAGGGCTGTTAGAGGTCAGTGTTGCTGTATGGATAATTTGGATGATACCTCAATGATCTTCCCTCAAAAACAGCCAATAGCGCCACTATGTCAAGCTCAACCCATATCAATTAATGTATGCGATCTGAAGATATAGACTCACAGTGGCACAGTCTTAGGTTTAAATCCTGCCCTGTGTAGCTTATAGTACTCTTGTCTGTTGATGTTTCTAAAATGCTGTACTGCGAGCGTGTGTATGTGCGTGTGTGCATGTTGTCAAAGCTTTGAGAGTGATTGAGTTATATACTATATATTGTAATGTTAAAGGAATGCAATGCAATTTGTGCCCACTAGGGGCACTCTGCAGCACTGGATAATATAACAGAATCATTTGTTTACTCAGCTTTCCGTGGAATTAGTGCTTCATTTTTGTATTTTATCAGATTTTTATGTATTTGATGTATTTTACAGTCGAATTTGACGCACAGATGGCAGGACCAGGCACTGTGTTTTAAAAACAACTGTATTTTATAAATAATGTCATTTTCAGTCAACTATAAACAGACTCTCTCTCTCTCTCTCTTTCTGTCTGTCTGTCTGTCTGTTTCTCTCTCTTGCTATCTCTCTCTGTCTATAGTGGAGGGGCAGTGGTTGGACTGGGCTGTATGGTCTCCTTGTTCAGTATCGTGTGGAACTGGAACTCAGCAAAGGCAGCGGCGCTGCAGTGTGTCTGCACACGTGTGGGCTGAGTGTAAAGGTCCGCATTCGGAGACAAGAGAGTGCACCAACCCACCCTGTGGAGGTATGTCAGAACCACACACACACACACACACACACACACATAGCACATGCATGAGCATTCTCGTCAGTAGCCAATATGCAAATGCCAATTTTGCACCACTTATCAATTTCTCTTATGCTTAGCCATGACTAAGCATTTTATTTATGACTAATTTGCAATGTATAATCCATTGGAAATCAATTTATTTTCCCTCACTATAATCCAGAAAAAACTCAGTTCAGCATTGTTTTTTAATTATCCACCTTCTTGATAACCTGCCTGAGTTGGAAAGTAAAACAGCAGGAAAATAGTAATACACTCTAATCCACCTTCTCTTTCAATTTATGGTCTCATTTACAGTCAGTCAGGACATTTTGATAAGCATTAATAGTACGCTAACTCATACGAATAAACACTACTACATAACACTGCAGTTATTGCTGAGAGTAAATGTTGATTTGGTCCATATCAGCCCCTGTTGTTGTTCTTGTTGTTCATCACTTAACGTTACAGAGTTTGTTGGAGAGTGAGTTGATTAGCTTAGCGACTGAGTTTATTGACTGTAGCTTTATCTTCATGTCCACCTTTGTTCTGTGCTAAATGTGCTGGAGCTTTATTACATGCCTCGCTCAGCATGGCTCCAGTTGTATGGGATGGCAATAAAACTTTGGGTAAGTTGTTAACTGATGAAAGTAAGAATAAACGAAAACTCTTTTTTTTTCAAAGTGGGACTGGGAGCATTCAGTCCTGCAGAATATAAATACATAACACATAAATATTTCAATGAATGGCTGGAGGGTGGACAGATGGACATATAGTTCAAATAAATAGATAAAATAGAAATAGATGACATAGGGACAGAAATGTGCATTTACAGCATTTAACAGATGCCCTTATCCAGAGCAACTTTTAATTAATACATTCCAAACAATTGCGGGTTAAGGACCTTGCTCAGGGACCCAACTGTGGCAGAGGTGGGATTTGAACCCTGGACCTTCTGGTCCATAGTCCAGCGTCGTAACCGCTACGCTACCACAGTCCCACGCAGGGGAAAGCTCCCCTACAGTTTAAAATTGTATCACTGTAAAATTAAAGTAAGTGCAGTGGACCATCACAGAACATGAAAATTATTAAGCCTTTTTACCATACCAGCTAAAGCAGAATATTTGTAAGCAAAATGCAATTTTGTTTTGCATAAATCTGTAAGGACACCGGAAACACGTAGGCTGTAGCAACATCATGCTGTCCTTGAGCCACGGGTACATGAATATATCCAAGTCTTTGAACTGGAGCAAGTCCAACACAAAGTACCAATGACAGGGGATTCGAGGTCTTCTGCTATGGCTGCTGACGCAGTAGGAGAGCGACACAATGGGCCTGTGCCTCTGCACCACTGCTCCAATACATATAATCATCCTGAAAACCTGTAGGTCATTACAGTAGCTTTCATTTGCAAAAATCTTTTCTTACGATCAAGGTTGCAAAAAAGGTTGCCTTACATTTCAACGAGCCGTGCTTTACCTTAGGGAAATTAGATGCAAATTTAATGTATATCCTGATGACTAGTGTTTTAAGTCCAGGCAATTTTTAGCATGTTAAGGGAAGATTTAATAAGGAGATCCATTCATTATTTAGCATGTTAAACTGAACGTGCACGTTTCTTTAGTAATTTAAATCGGCTTTATATTAACACCTATAACTTCTTATTGCCCGGGTGGTAAGCACTGCCCACTCACAGCCCTGTGAGCTCTGGTCGGAACTGATCCTGACCCTGAGCTCCATCTGTGTGGAGTTTGCAATTCTTCCCATGTCTGTGTGGGTTTTCTCTGGGTACAGCAGTTTCCTTCCACATTCCAAAGAAATATGTACTATGTTAATTGGTGTTTCCAAAGTGACCATAGTGTGTGACCTTTGTTGTACTGGCTCCCTGTCTATAGTTGTTCACACTCTGTGATATCAGGTAGGCACTGACTCTTCCACAACCCTGACCAGGATAAGCACATATATTAATGTGCATATATTAATATTAACTTTCTCATAGCAACACAGTTACAAGAGGGGTGGAGCATGCATCAGGAAGATCAGGCGATTGTGGGTGTACGCAGAATTGAGACCAGCTGGCGCTGTAGGGCAGCACGGTGGCACGTGCAGTTAGTGTGGAGGCCTCACAGCTCCAGACATTCTCAGTTTGATCGCGACCTACAAACGGGTTCCTGTGGCACAAAAGCAACTAGGGTGGGTAAAAATGGGGGTTCACATTAGTGACATCCTAAATCCAAAACCCATCCAAACCACCAGGGTAAATGTCAGGACAGCATGGTAAAGAAATGAATCTTCCCATTACAAACCAGTTCCTGCGAGGCAGACACTTTCCTTCCCTAATGGGCTAATGCTAATTTACACATCTGAATCTATCATATTATCAGTGTGAATTACATGTTCTGAAAAATATATCTGGAGCAAAGAGCTACAGCAGAAACTGTAATTGTTACACAACATTCAAAAACAAAAGAACAGTTAAGAAAACAGATGTAAGGACACAACAGAAACGTGTGTTCTTGACATCTCTATTCTATTCTCCTTACCACAAAGTAAGCACATGTTGCAGTAATATAGTATAGCAGTTCAGTATTCTGAGATGTAGATATACCTTTTTGGTACAACATACAGGTTGTCATCATGTAAAATATGCATCAACTTACCAGTGTTTCATTCAAATACATTTTTGCATGCAATTAATTGTTTTCCAAGTGCCTTTTAGTCTCAATAAATCACATAGCTGCTAAATGACTACATCAGGATAGGAGCTGTCTGGCTTTTGCATAGCATAACACTAAATGACATAATTAACATACTGCACAATGCAGTGTAACCATCAGTAGTTAGTAAATCAGCGTGGACGTATTTTAATACACCGTATTGTACACGTGTTTGGATTCACACAAGTCTTGTAAATCATTAGTTGTGAAAGGTAGCGCTGCTAAAAAGCAGTTCTGATGTGCTATTGATCATTGTGTCATTTCTTTGCGTTCTTGTGAGAGTCCCTCAGCAGCCCCCTGTTGTTATTAAGTTTAACATTGTGACCATCAGTCTGAGGCGTCAGCCACCATCTCATCAAGTGTCAGATCTCATTCACAGTCTCCCTTTTCATCAGAAAGCAAACTGTCTTTGAACAAATGACGTTTGCAAGGTGCAAAAAGCTGTCAGTAATTTAAACCCCACAGCGCTAAAACACACCAGCCAGATCACAACGACCGAACTAAACACTTTATATAATATACTCAAATTATAAAAACAGTTTTGCAGGGGCGCGCGCACACACACACATTTTTATATACATACATACATACATACATACATACACACATACACACATACACACATACACACATACACACACACACACACACACACACACACACACACACACACA
>JAUZST010002501.1:0-17983 GCA_034779995.1 Parotocinclus haroldoi | reverse complement strand
CTTCCACAATGTTTTCTCTTCATTTCTTTGAGTGTTCCTGAAAGCCAACAAGTTGCACTTTGGAATGACCTTATTATCGTATCATGTTTTGATCTGAGTCTGTTCTACAGAATGAAATGTCTGAATGTTGCTCATCCAAGACTGGTGATTCCATACTTTTTGACAGGGGTTGTATAATGCAGGTTTTATATGCAGGTTTTATAGAAGATGTGTTAAAAACACTAAGATTTAAAGAAAGACTTAAAAGACTATCTGTAGGTTCTAGAAGAATATGGAAAGTTAGATTCAGAGTGGATTGGTTGTGTGAGTTGATGATATGATATGATGGTGATGATCCAGAGATATGTCAAAGACAAGTACAAGAATGAGAAATACAACAGTGCATGCATCTCTATTACCTAATATTATCAAACTGTGGGGATCCTTTTCAGCTGCTGTTTAACTTTGGAAAATCAATGAATGCTTTGGAAAATGCTTTGCTGTTTACAGTTTAAATTTCTTTTCAACCAAGACAATTTGAAGTAACTTATTATCTATTTGAGTAATTCTTGCTACATTTCCTGACAAATGATTTGCTACTGAGAACAGTACAAGCTTAATATTTAGCAATTTTGGGTTTGGTCTGTATTTTGGCTTTCTGCCCCAGAATGTATGTCTCTTGTGTTGTCCTTTGCGAGGAACCAGGCTTTATCATTCCATCATTCCATTTCCCTGTCTACATTCATAGGTTAGCACTTCAGATACTTACTAGAGTTAGGCCACTGAAATACCACATTTATTATAACAGGGATATTGATTAATATTTTGATATAGGTACCACATTTTCATTAGAAGTAGAAATACCAAGCTAAAGCAATCTACAGGTAAAATACTTGTTGAAATCAGTTAATAATAAGGGAACTAGTGAGGAGGATTAAAGTACCACCTGTACCTTAGTCAGCTGCTAGAGGGGGTCAAAACATTTTGACATTACTGTTATAATGTCCACTATAGGTACAACAATTGCCTTCCAAACAAGTACAAACCTAACACACACAAATAGTCTGCTGCATGAAAAGTACTTACTCTAGCACAGTAAACAGCACCAAGGTCACCAAGAGAGCGCAGAGTGATGCTCCTGATCCGATAAACGTCAGCTTGGTTAGAATGTTTTCGTCCGCTGCACTCCACTGCAAATACAGATGACAAAGATCAATCAAAACAAGCCTAAACTCTCTTTCCCCACTCAGTCGTTCTACTCATTAAACATCTGGTTCAAGTGCTAAGTAATACATGAGGATATGATATGCATTTCTGATACAAATGATAATGGGCACACAGCACAGATAAGCCAAGATTCTTGTACAGGCTGTTGCATTTTCAGTTTAAAGCTTTATTTTCTGACAGGGTAGCATGACTAGACATAGGATTTCTCACTAAGGTGAATCTTAAACTGAACCATGACAGGCATTCACTTATTTGTTCATTCATTCATTTTCTTATCCATTTAATCCTGGTGAAGATCGCAGAAAAGCCGGTGATTAGCCGGAAGCACTGCACAAGCACTCACAGATTCACAAAGACTCACACACTAGGTGCACATTAGAAACACCAATTAACTGCCAGGATTTGGAGCTCGTGCCACTGTGTTGGTTTGCTAGAGTGTAAGTTAGCTGCACCAGCCAAGTTCCCTTATATTCATTTTTTAAAATTTAATGCTTGCTCTTAAATAAAAACTTTGTTTTGATATTTGCCATTCGTGTTTTTTAATATACATCCACTGTTATTTAATAACAAATAACTGATGCTTTCGAATAGTCACATTTATATGAAAGGTATTTAAACATGGACTTTATGGCCAAAATTTCACTACACTCCCATTCTTCAGTCAGAAAAATCTGAAAAAGTTGGGACAGTATGTAAAATGCTAACTTAAAAATGCAGTGTTCCAAACATTTCCTTTTGCATTTACAGTGGATATAAAAAGTACACCCCTGTTCAAATGCCAGGTTTTTGTGATGTAAAAAAATGACAGCAAGACAAATATTTTTACTTTTTCCACCTTTAATGTGACATATAACCTGTACAATACAATTAAAAAACAAACTAAAACCTTTAAAGCAGAAAACTAATACTTTGTTGCAGCACCTTTGGCTTTTATTACAGCACTCAGTGTTTTCGGGGAGGAGCCTATCAGCACGGCACATATTAATGTGGCAATATTTGCCCACTCTTCTTTGCAAAGCCGCTCCAAATCTGACATATTGCGAGGGCATCTCCTCTGCACAGCTATCTTCAGATAACCTCACAGATGTTCGATGGGATTCAGGTCTGGACTCTGGCTGGGCCATTCCAAATCCTTAATCTTATTCCAGTGAAGCTATTCTTTTGTTGATTTAGATGTGTGCTTTGGGTCATTGTCATGCTGAAAGATGAATTTCGTCTTCATCTTCAGATTTCTAACAGAAGGACTAAGGTTTTGTGGCAACACTGACTGGTATTTGGAACTGTTCATAATTCCGTCCACCCTGACTAAGGCCCCAGTTCCAGCTGTAGAAAAACAGCCCCAAAGCATGATGCTGCCACCTCCATGCTTCACTGTAGGTATGGTGTTCTTTTTGTGCCAAATATACCTTTTGGATGAGACCATAACTCATTTTTCCACATGTGTTTGGGAGATTTCAGATGTCTTTTTGCAAAATTAAGCCTGGCTTGGATGGTTTTCTTTGAAAGATAAGGCTTCCGTCTTGCCACTCTACCCCATAGACCAGACAAATAAAGAAGACGGGAGATTGTTGTCACATGTACTGCACAGCCAGTATTTGACAGAAATTCTTGCAGCTTCTTCAGTGTTGCTGTTGGCCTCTTGGTAGCCTCCCTGATCAATTTTCTTCTTGTCTTATCATCAATTTTGGATGGACATCCTGTTCTTGGTAATGTCACTGCTGTGCCATGTTTTCTCCACTTGATGATGACAGTCTCCACAGTGTTTCATGGTATATTTAATAAAATGGATATTCTGGCCTTTACCTGACTGATATCTTGAATAATGAGAGCCCTCTGATGCTCTGGCAGCTCTTCGTGGACCATGGCTTGTGCTGGATGATGTGGCTGCAAAAATGGCAGGACAAGCCTACTAGAACACCTGAACTTTATTTGGGGTTGATCAGAGGCACTTTAATTGGTGACAGGTGTGTGCTAACATGAGTTTGATGTAATTGGTTAAATCTGAGCACAGCCACATCCCCAGTTCTAAAAAGGTGTGCACACTTATGCAACCACATTATCTCAGTTGTTTATTTTTACTTCACGTCTCTGACAGGTTTCAGTTTGTTTTTCAATTGCATTGTACAGGTTATAGGACACATTAAAGGTGAAAAAAGGTGTAAAATATTTGTCTTGCTGTCATTCTTTACATCACAAAATCTGGAATTTGAACAGGGGTGTGTAGACTTTTTATATCCACTGTATTTAAGTGCAGACAGTATAAACCTGATATATTTTATATTGTGTCCATTCCTGTATCTAAGACCTGCTACATCTGGGGCAAGTTAGGGTAATGATGTAAAAAAAAAAACCTAAACAATGATGTGAATTAAAACAGGTGATTTCAACAGGTGATATAATCATGATGCGTACAAAGCCAGTGTCCACGAAAGGCTGAGTCTTGGAAGAGCAAAGATGGGCAGAGGATCTTCAGTGGTCAAGAAATGCATCAGAAAATTATTCCAGCTGTTTTTAGAAGAAATGCAGTCTGTGTACTCAAGAAAAAAGCCATTATCTTTCATCGTATGGCATTGTGTCAGTGCCTGTGGTAAAGATCATCAAGTTGCAGCAACATTAATTAATTCTAGATGACATCTTTTCCAGCAACGTCCATACATTTTTTAATAAGACAACACAAAACAAGACCAATCCGAAATAGTTGAAATGTTGAAATCCCCTCCAGTCTGTTCTTGGTAAACATTGTTTTTACAACATTTCAGTAAGTTTCTCAAATATTTGTTGACCATTAGAGATCCTCTGCCCCTCTTTGCTCCTGGAAGAGTCAACCTTTTGTGGACATTGCTTTAATACCAAATCATATTTATAATCATTTGTTGACATCACCTATTTGAAATTACCTCATATTTTTTTTAAATGTCATTACTAGCCATAAATTTCCCCATCCCAACTTTTTTGGAGTGTGGTCTCAAATGCAGAAACAGCATTTTCTGTACTGTCCCAACTTTTTTTTAATTTGGGCTTGTAATTAGGTGAGTACTCTTATTTAGGTCAGGTCAAGTCTTCATAGACAAATAGTGTCAGTATAGTGTATATCCTAAGGTAATTTTATCAGCTTTCTGTCCTTTCTGTCTTAAAGTTCATAAGATGATTTGCCAAATACAATATAGACACTGGCTGGCATACAAAAATCACTGACTTTAACTCTGTTAAGCACATTTGAGATACATTGTAACTGTGGGCTAGATATTATTGCTCAATGTCAAGTTTCAATAAATCATGTTCCAAAATCTAACGGAAATACTTCTCAGAAGAGGGACATAAACTCCAATATGGCATTGATGGTACTGTAGTTATCTGTTAATTGAACTGACAATAATGACTTTACAATAGTGCCACTTTGTAAAAACATATTGGCATATATTTTTAATTTCATACCTTATTATTCAAATAATTCATAAGGACCGCAAAGTTGGTGGTATGGTTGCAGAAGCAGGTGGTAGCATTAGGTCTGGAATGCATCACACTGCAGCCCTTGTCTGACCAATCAGTCAAATTGTCATCCCTTGGGAAATGTTTTAAGTTTGTGATCATTTTCATATAGTACGTTCAGTAGCATAAATCTTCTCAAAAAACATATTGGTCATGTACTTACATCATATCGACATTCCAGAAAACACATGTGGGTGTGATAACATTTGAATACTCTGCCTACAATAAAAACAGATACATGAGTTTATGTCACACCTATAAAAAAATTACGATATATTCCATATTCTACTTTGAAGACTACAAGCTGGCCCAGTGACGTGTCATTTTTTTTCCTCATTTTAATCCCATATGTGCTTGCCAGGGTTGCACGGACTACAATACCTATCAATAGAGAACAAGGTACAGACAATAACTGGGAACATAACATGCATTATATAATAATATTAAGAATTGTTATTCTTTCAAATAGACTTTTAGATCTGTATAGATCTTCTGGACAGGTATGGGAAGATATTTTCAATTTGGGGGTAAATTAACTCAAAGATCTCTGATTCTGCGTTTTACTTATTCTTCCACTTGAGGCTGACCAACAATAAAAATATTTTTATGCTACAAAAAAAACACAGCATTTTGATATTGAACCATAACATGCTATGACTGGTGGATGTTACCAACTGTCCTGTCTAATGGTACTCCTATATTTAAAAAAAAAAAAAAAAACATTTTATAAGAAAAACAAAATCAGTGTTCCATACCACTTTCACAGTAGACAGAGTGTACTGGACAGATACTGGAACATTCTTCGCTCTCGATACATCTCGGACTGTAGCAGATATGACTGCTGTAGCCAGATGGCCAAATGTTTGGCTGAAAGCACGTGCACAAATGTTTTGGTTTTCAGCAACATGACACACAATGAATTTCTTGTGATGTGTGAGAAAATAAGGTTCATACTGTTCATGTTCAATCCTGGAAAGTAAATCCAATAGGTGACCGTAATAGGTATGAATAAACATCACTTCCAAGTGACCTGACAATGACAAGGTAAAATTGGAAATTAACATTAAAGTAGCATTAGATTTCAAGAAACAAGCAATACACAACAAAAAGCATTATCTAATAGTTTAATAAATAAATAATAGAGAGTAAATTATCTTATAAATGTATTGATTGTCAAATTGTAATGAAATGTGCAAATATGTTTCGTTACATGGCCTTCACGATAAATCAGTGGCTGCTGTGACTGAAAAGTATTACAGAATCAAGGTTGTACTGTGGAGGAAATAAACAATTTTGAGGATGAACATGTGATTACACGATTACTCTACCGTCACACAACAACAAACGTTCACTTTGTGATTATTAATATGGCTAAATTTAGTGCTAAAACAAGGAAATTGCTTTCCTCCGTTTTCATCAGACTATTCACTTTGGCACTTCAATAAATTAGGGTACATAATTTAGATAAATTTAGATTTTGGTAATTCAGCAATCAGAATGTGGAGAAGAAGACAGCCTCCACATGGTCTCCTTTGTGAGTAGTGAGAAATGGTGCAAGACCAACTCATGAAACTAATGTCAATAAAAAATCATCAAGCTGGCAGATCAAGGTACAAGCAAAGGTAAAGACCAAGGCAGAGAACATTCGGACACCCCCAGTCTCGAATACTAAGGCTTTGCAGTGCTCCAAATCAACATTGAGGACCTTACCTAACGCCAAACTGGAAGTCGTCAGATATTTTACCGGTTCCAATAAAGTGGCAGTTGTTCTCCTGGAAGAGACACACTGGGTTTCTAGTGACAACCTAAAGCTGCCTGGGTTCCTTCTTACTGGGTCCATCCACAGCAAGACATATAGAATGGCAACCTTGTCCGGCAAAGATTAATTGGTCAGCCCCCAGCCAATCTACAACAAGCTACGACATTGAGTGGTCACCAAAATCCAAGAAACATCTGCTGTGAATGTGTACATGCCCCCGCTAACAGTGCCTGTATACTCACTTCCAGCTGTGCCTGTTCCCACTATCTATGCAGGTAACTTTAACTACCAACATACAGATTAGGGTTACAAGCGCTCATCAGATGATTGTGAAGCGCTGCGTGAATGAGCTGCTAACATTGAAGCACTGTTGCTCTTTGACCCAAAAGAACCCCCATGCTTCTTTTCAGAATGCTGGAACTCTTACACCAACCCAGACTTGGCCTTCGCCATATGCCGCAGTAGAGACCTGATAGCAACCAGATCTGTCATGGACAGGTTACTTCATTCACACCACAACCGTCCATCATAAAAGTACCATCGCTGGTACAACTGGTAACTTCCAAACCGGTCAGGAGATGTAATTTCATAAAGGCCAACTGGCAGTTCTTTATGGCAGAAATGGCAGCAAAGCACAACATCTCGAGTGGCTACAACAAGAACTACATCCTGGGCTGGGATGACGAGTACAGCTGTCTGCTGAACCAACACCAGCAGGCAAGCTCCAGGGAAGAAATGGATACATCTGCAACAACCTTAATGCAGAAGCTTGACAACACCCAAGTGACCAGATGGAATGAAGTATTGGAATCTATCGACTTCACCCACTCTAGCCAAAAGGCATGGCAGACCATCAACCTTCTATCAGGAAGAAAAACAACCCTGATTTGTCATTGCTTCTCAGCTCCTGAAAAATGTCCGCTTCCCAAATATAGACAAAAACTGCACACAAACGATCTAATGTCAGACTTTTAAAGTAGTCAACGTCTCTCTTCAGGGTAGCGAGCACTGATACCAACCTCTCAGGAGACTTCACATCAGCCAAACTAAGCACAGCAGTCAACAAACTGAAACCAGGAAAGTTACCAGGTTGAGACAACATCCATCCAGAGTTTGTCAAACATGAAAGTGATAGAACATCTCATTGGTTATGCTCGTTCCTCTCAGAATGCTTTTGGAAGTCCAAGCTCCCAAAGACCTGGCATTGGGCTTCTGTCATAGCCATGCCAAAGCCAAACAAATCTACTCCTATAGGCCCATTTCTCTGGCCTGTGTCCCATACAAGATCCTGGAGATAAATTAATACATTTTTAAATCCCCGCTAGAATAATCAGACTTTCGCTGAGGTGGGTTATTAGTACCCTATTCACATAAGACATTGAAGACAGCTTTCAAGATAATGAGAAAGTTGGAGTAGTATTCCTGGACACGACAGCTGTCTAGGCCACTGTGTGGCACGATGGACTACAATGTTGACCCTCACATGATGAGATCCAATTTGGAGATGTTATTGAATGATAGCTTCATCATTCACACTAGCAATGGCCATACCAACAGCACCGCAAGCTGAAGAATAGTGTCCTGTAAGGCTCTGTCCTTTCACCAATGTTATTTAACTACCAAGTGCTGCTAAGTGGACAGTTGGGTCATCATTCTTTGAAGGGACAAACTAACTCCAGAAGTGGCACCTTCCTGCTTAGGACAAAGTGAGAGCCAATGTAATATCAATGGTCAATGGTCAATATCAATGCTACCGGGGGGGGTTCACTTGGGGAGCTGCTCCCAGACCCTTTGCATATCAATACAGGCACTTTACTTTGCCCCTGGATCAGAAGCCCACATGTGAAAAAGCTAGATACTGTCTTCATTAGTGCCCTCTGATAGTAACTGGTTGTCTGAAACCCACCCCTGTGTTCTACATGTCAGTCCTTTCTGGAATCACCTCAGCCTGTCCCTGATGGGATGCAGCTACTAACAAGAAAAGATGACTGGCACATCCTGCACAAAGCCTCAATAACACAAGCTCCAGGTATGCTTGGCTGGAAGCATTCAGGAAAGTCGTGGGAGACAGATGGGTCCTCCGGCTTTCAATGTGACATCATCAACCCAGGAGGAGGCATTAAAGGAGAAGATCTGCCACTCCATTTCTGGACTTTACTGAACCATCTACGCACTGGGGTCGGCCATTTTAAGTAATCTCTGAAGAAGTGGGGCCAGTGCGGCATGCGAGTGTGGTGCACCTGAACAGACTGCCGAGCACATGATCACTTACTACCCCCTATACAGCCCACCTCAAGAAGCTGGACACTTCGACTTAGGACCAAAGACGAGGGTGTGGTTGCATGACACTGAGTTCGCGAGAGAATAACAGTCAAACAAATCTGGGACGGTATGAAAAATGCAAATAACAAAAACACATACATTTACTTTATTTTTTTTATTACAGACAGTATGAGCCTAAGATATTTCATGTTTTGTTATGTCAAATTCCTTTAATATGTTAATAAACATTCATTCTTGCATTTCAGGCCTGAAACACATTTTTTAAAAGCTGGTGAGAAGAACAAAAATAATTATGTGATCTCAAACAGGCGATGTCAACAGGTGATTGTAATCAAGATTTGGTACAAAAGCAGCATAAACAAAAAGCAGACTCTTCGAGCAGCAAACATGGACAGAGGATCTCCAGTTTGTCAACAAATGCGAGAGAAAATTATTGAAATATTTAAAACAATGTTCCTCAAAACAAAATTGGAAAGGATTAAGGATTTTTTAATTTATTCTGATTTGGCTTTGTCTTGTTTAAAAATGGCATGAACATCCCTGAAAAAAGTAAAGGCAGTGAAGGAGTTTCACTTAAGGTTTGCATGTTTGCACTTAATGGAAATTCCACCAGATTCATTGAATAGTTTAATGCAATATGCAGAGGAAAAATATGCACGTATTTTTCAAGCTTTCTTTGAGGAACATTGTTTTAGACAATTTGATTATTTCAATTTCATATATTAGTTGACAAACAGTAGATACTATATCTGCTCCTCAACGAGTCAGCCATTTGTGGAGATTTGTGGCTTGTACCAAATCATGATTACACCCTGTGTCACCTGTGGACATCACCTGTTAGAAATTAAATTATTGTTTAAGGTTTTCTTTACATCATTACTAGCCCTAAATTGCTCCCGTCCCAATTTTTTTGGAATCAGTTGCATTCCTGAAATTTGGATGATCAGAAAAAAACGAGAAATATCTTGGGTTCATAGTATCTGCAATGAAATAAAGTTCAAAAGTATGTATTTTTGTATTTTTTATGTTCGCTTCTAGGCTTGCCCACAAAAGTCTTTCTCACTAGCACTGAGAGTACCGATTGTTCACATGGTGACAAACTGATGTTACATGTGTTCAGCCTGTATTTATACCACAGTGAAAATGGAACAGTTAATTATTACAACAGTTCATTACTTTATATTCTCTAAGACGGTCGGTAACAGAAAGCTCTTAGGTTAGATATTTGTTTAGTCATTTTGCATAGAAAATGTCATCGTATTTAGCATACACTGAGGGCTACAATCCAAGACCACTTGTAAAAATGCTTGTTTTAATTTTTTTGCGTATCAGAAGGATTCACAATGCAACAGGATAATGACCCAGCTATGACCAAAGAATGCTGACTGTCATTGACTTTCCTCCACAGTCACATATGGGGGCACTTGATGACATAGAAAGCCAAGCATTAAGTAACAACATGTAGTAACAACAAGCTCCTGGCTGTGCAACGGATAGTACTGTCACCTCACACCCGAGATAGAGTTTGCATGTCCTCTCCTTGTCTGTGTAGGCAGTAACTCTAAATTGGATTAAACAGGTAAGGAAACTGAGTGAGTGAGCCAAGATGTTTTTTGTCCATACCAGCCTGAGTGAAGGTTTTCATTACAGGGAACATTCCAAAATTTTTAAAATCTTTTCAGATATTTACACTTCACTCAGAATTTTATGTTGATTATATGCTTTATAATGAAAAACACTACATTAACGTAGCTGTCTCAGAAACTTGGCCTCCACTCTGTGTTTTTTTATTTCTCAAATTTTCTTCAATTGTTCCAAAAATTGTGGAATTGCATGTCAATCAGTAGTGTAAAAATATATATGCTTTTATACTGAGTAACTGATGGAAGCCTTCGTACTGCCAGCAATCTCAGACAAATATTTTCTGTTTTAAGCTGTTTTAATTGTAGCTGGAAATTTTGTTCCTCATTTTTGTGTACTTTTTACAAGTCTCCCTAACAGGCCAGTTTTTTTTTTTCAGATCATGCCACAGCTTTTCAGTAGAACTAAGATGCAGGCTTACTGAATTATTCCTACATTTTCCTCTGATAATCGAATGAAAAGAAATTGTGACCTTACTGATGACTTAATCCCTTTCAGGTCCTTTACCATACTTGGTGTTGATATGTAGTTCTGCTTTCCCTACACTAAACCTGTGTACATTTACCCAGACATTCAAGCTCTTTCCCATCAGTCCTGTGAATAATGTCCCAGAAATTCTTGGGAACATTGGTAATAGGTGGGTGTGGAGAAACAATTTATGAGAGCAGTGTTTTATGCTTGGTCACGGTAATCCCACCTTAACATAAACCCTGTTCAGTAATGTTTAAGACTAGACACATGAGCATAGGTTATATAAAGAGTAAGAAATGCTTGTGGTGATATTTCTTTTCCATTTCATTTTGTTTCATTTTCTTATTGAATTCAACAGCATTTCTGGTGATGTTCTCTGAGGTCTAGTTTTGTCAAATTTTAATGTTAAATCTGATAGGTGTTTGTGTTTACACCATATGTGTATAACTGATGTAACTATATGACTTAAATGACGGAATATATGAACAATTGTCTTTGCATGAAATAATGCGCAACACATGTTCAAATCAAATCTACACTAAAATGTAACTGTTCAAACGTATGGCACAGAACATCTCACCGAGGGAGAAGAGTCTCTGGAGCTCTGTCTCTGGAATGAGGATTTCATCTTGGCTGTTGGAAGGACTAGCTTGCGGTTTATACACACAGCTGCAGCTCACATGAGATAATATTCGTGGCTCTATATGAATCTCTGTAATGACAAGCACACCCATTCACTTAGCGTGTACAGTTGTTTGTAATACTATACAACAGTATGTAACAATAAAGAGTGTTCATACAGATATCTGCATATAGGCCAGGTCACTCAAGCACACAAAAGAAATACATTTACCTAAATTTCTTGTTGAAAGTGTGAAAGTTTTTTTTTCTGTAAAAAAAGCATCAGCCAGAACCCACAGTAGTTGTTCAATACTCTCTATGACCATCAATGGTCTTAATTGAAGCTGTAGAAAGCAGACAAAGACAAGCAGACAAGCA
Source organism: Parotocinclus haroldoi (assembly GCA_034779995.1). Taxonomy (NCBI): domain Eukaryota; kingdom Metazoa; phylum Chordata; class Actinopteri; order Siluriformes; family Loricariidae; genus Parotocinclus; species Parotocinclus haroldoi. The sequence goes on along the minus strand of JAUZST010002501.1, from coordinate 6,135 downwards.
ATTATATACACTATGTTTTATATTCTGCATTATATTAAACTTTAACTTCTGGAACTTGAATTAACATACTCTACGCAGCTTTAAATCCAACCACTGGCTGACCATGAAAGGATCGATGAGAGCACTGGCTAGATTCAGATAGCTGGAAGCCATAGTTCTAATGACTTCAACAGAAACGTTTATGGAATGTATTTGAGAAACCAGTTCGATGGTTTGAATGAGGTACACCAGGTCAAGGGATGTGATGAGGTCTGGATTACTCTCAATAACCCTCACAACAGATTCAGCAAATAAGCTCAACCATGCTATCCCATTGTCTGTTACTAAACTTGAGTTATGCTCTTCTAATTCCTATGGAGAGAAAAAAGATTTAGGATCTCATGAGTAAACATGAAAGTCTGATAAGATAACGCTTGTATATCCAGCAAAGAGTTACTGTGTGAAGTAAGTGTGAGAGTTCTTTCACTCACAGGTTTGGCAAGAAGGTCTTCACTGATTTGTTCGAAAAATGGGGTCTTCGGAAACGGGGATAAGCCAAGGTTATCTAATGGGTCTAGGATGAAAAAAGAAATGCAAGTTTTATTACAATAGTAATCCGGTTAACACATATTAATAACTTAATAATTGCATTAATAGGACTTTAGATGTAAAATTTCACCAAGGCCAGATTAAAAGTAAATCTGAATTAACCATTAGCAATAAGAAGCACAATCATCATTTTACAATAAAATAAAAAATACTATTTTGTGACATAATGTGTTAAATAATCATCATCACTCTCTTGTGTTTCCGCATTTCATACAGTTTTTACCTTTATTAAACTGACAGACGCCTGCTCTCAGTGTCCCACAGTTGTCCACTTTATAATGTCCACTGGAAGGGTCATAAGTCATGCAGCTGTCATTATTTGACTCTTGGGAAAGCTCTAAAGAAATCAATGGTATATAGTAAACTCTAATGCAGCAAGAAAATTACAGTTTAACTGGTCAGTTTATTGTACAATGTTACCTGAACATAATTATATTATATATAGATCATCACTTATTCACACAATTCTGAGTGGTAGCATGGATGTCTATCAGAAATGACGCATTTGTTTTGATGGGTGGGCTTCTGAATTACATAATGCAGGATATATTTACAGCCCTTGAAAGAAGAGTTTGCCAATTACGACTTGGCCAAGATTCTTAGCTCATGATGCCTGGGAGCAGTAGGGAACATTTACAGCGATGGAAATAATTACACAGCATCGTCTAGCAAAAGACAGCAAGCATTCCAACATTTAATCAAATTCAAATGGGCCACAACCTCCCAAAATAGTTATGCCAATAACATTTCACCTTGACACTGGTTATAACCCCAGCTTGTCTGAAGATTGGGTGTCAGTTCCAAATCAGATTTGGTCCATCTAAAAATCAGACCAGCTGGATTGAGTGAACACTCTTTTTCCATGGCTTGGATTTTGCTGGAGTCCAACACCTGATCCCATATGTGGAGCTGGGTAATGCTGCCACAAAAAGCCTCCTCACTATTAAAGAAGCTGTCAAACATGTCTTGTCGATGGCCAATGTTAAAAATGCCATTGCCCCCAATGTGGTGCGATGAGTATAGGGACGTCCCGTGCCCAACTTCCTTTCCATCCACCAGGATTGCCCATGTTCCATGATCTCCTGTCCAGCTCACACACATGGAGTGCCAAAATCCATCATTTTTAAATGCTGATAGGTAGGGGCCATGTTGTCCATGCACCACCAGAGCAAGCTGGACGGGTTTCCCTGGCATGATTATTGCTCTGAGCTGAAATTCATTGATGAATGAGTGTATAGAATAAGAAAACACGGTGGAAGACCCATTGCATGTTTGACTGAACTGAAGGTGAGCACAGATAGTCACAGCAGTCATGTTTGAGAATTTGTGCAGCAATCGAGCAGACTGACTGGCACTTTGTCCCTGAAAGTTCAGGATTAGGTCAGGAGTACCTGGGAAAACAGACAGTACATTAGTAGTAATACTCTACACCATATGGCCAAAAGTACAATCCCATATCTGAAAAAAGCTAAGATAGTTTGGATTGTAAAATGCATATTTAAAAACACAGTGTGTTCTTACAATTATTCTAACTTTAATTTAATTGCAGGCAGTTAGAACCTGGGATATGTTATGTTTGGTCTGTACAAATTAATTGTATTTGTTAATAAACAAACATTTCTATATTTCAGCCCTGTAACACATTCCAAAACGAGTTGCAGAGATAGCAACATAAAGCAACAGACAGCAACACAAAACTAAATAATTATATGATTTCAACCAGGTGATGTTAACAGGTGATTGTAATCATGATGTGGTACAAAATCATGTAAAGTCTTTGATGAACAAAGATTACCAGAGGGCCTCCAGTTTGACAACAATATGCATGTGAAAATTACTGATATGTTTAAAAACCTCAAAGAAAGATTGCAAGGGATTTGTATATTTCTCCTAATACAGTGCAAAATATCATTAACCAATTTAAGGGAAGAATTTCAGTACGTAAAGGCCAGGGTCACCTTTCTTCAGATGGAACTGCAACATTCAACAATAGCTGATAGAAGGAAGGGATTAATTTGGCAAATCTTTGTTAAGCACTACAATATTGAGTTAAATTTAGAAATGCCACTTAAATATCTACTGTGTAAAAAAGAAGCTTTAACCTTCTCCAAAAGTGGCATCAAATTCTCTGGGCATCTACGATGAACCACCACACAGCGGAAACATGTATTTTGGGTCTTCAGGTCTTTTTTGGACCAAAGACAACATGGACTATCCAGACTATTATCAGCAAAAAGTCCAAAAGCTCAAAAAGATATGGTGCTATGTAAGTGCCCTTGGCAAAGGTTATTTAAACTTCTGTGATGGCAGCATTAATTCAGAAAAGATCTTAGAGCAACACATGATCCCTTCGAAATGTTATCTTTACCAGGAACGTCCATACATTTTTCAACAAGACAATGCAAAATCACATACTGCAAACATTACAGACTGTCTGCAGATACTTTTTTATCCCAACCATTGCTTTTAACGTGTTGTAGGTCTGAAATGCAGGAATGGATGTTTATTAGCAAATCAAATTAAGTTGACCAGACAAAACACAAACCATATCAGGTTCATACTGTCTGCAACAACATAAGTCAAAATAATTGTAAGAAACACTGTGTGTTTTATATATGCATTTTCTATACTGTCCCAAATGTTTCTGATTGGGGGTTGTATGAGGATATCTAAAGTACATACAAGAACATGTTTATTAATCTGGAGCATGTCCTTTTTTGCTGCTACAGCAGTATCCACTCTACTGCATAGAGATTCTGGAATACGACTGTGAAGTTGGGCACTATTGTTGGACATGGTTAATAGAGTAGAGGTCAGGGATCTGTGCAAGTTAGCTTTCAATAAAGATTTTATGAACCTGTTAACATTGAGAGTGACAGAATTAAGAGATCTCTATTTAGTAGGGGTGTTACCCAGACAGGGTAATTGTTTTCTGTAATTTTATAAACTTTTAAATACACCACAGATAACAGGCAGGATTAAGTTAATTAAACCTTTTGAATTATACATATATTGCCATGCAGATTAATATTCTTATGTTGTCATGGCCTAAACCAATTAATGATTATTTCCTGTAACTGATCACACATACTATTTCAGTAAATACTTGAGGTTTCAAATTAAAATGTCATTATCATAGAGCTTGGTTTGGGTACTCCCAGGTGTGAAGCATCTAAGGGTTAAAAAATATTAATGATTAGTAAAAGCAAGAAATGTGTGGTGTATGGAGATCACCGGTTATTTCAGGAGCTGTTCTTGTAATCCAAACAGGTTCAGAAATGTTCATGAACTGCAGGAAACTGGCTAGAGTTGAGTTCTCTCCATCACTGGATAATACAGCCAACGCTCCTGATCTCTGTCTACACAGTCTATGGACTGCATGCCACTGTAGCCTGGCTGGTTCGTACTCATAATAAAGCCTCTTATCTGAAAAAAAGCCTTTGTCTTTCACATTAATAGCAAGATCTGCAAGATAACAAAAAAAAGAAAGTATAGAAGTTTTTCATGACATATCATGAGCAACAATTCACAATATAAACATCGATAAGCTCTGGAGAGAAAATCTACACATTAGTCAAGCAGACAAGTCAAAGACAAATGTTAAGCAAAAGCGCCAGCCATTTGCTTAAATCCAAGGTGTGGCAAGGAGGTCAGCTTTAAAATCATGTGGCAATGTAAGTGTCCCAAACTCTCTTTGTACAGGTAACTTTCTGCATCCAACTCCATTATCATGGCTCTATTCTAGCGTCATAGCAAGTTAACCATTTGACATACACACATAAAGATGGCATCAGCGATCAGATCAGATACTCAAAGAAACCACAGTCAGCTTTAATAGCCTTCATTTCTGCATTACAACTAGAGACAAAAGATACAATGCAAAAACTGATTTGTCTTATAGTAACTTTTTTATTAATTATTTGCTAGACAAGATACTAATTTTAGGCTAAATAGAATTCAGTCAACTGGCAGATTGACCAGCAAAGAGAGATTAACCAGCGAAGTGAGATAACTAAAATATATTGTTTAGAAATACATTGAATATAAATCATTGTAATCATTTTATAAAATTATTATAATAAAAATATAATAGGGAAACAGATTACACCAAAATATTAATCAGAGGTTGACCAAAATTAACAGACTTTAAGCCATAAGAGTTTCTTTAAATCCCTGTTTTATGTCAGTAAGGCTTCAGGGTTAGTTGAATAAAACAACCACAGTTATACATAATAATCTAGTTAGAATTACCAAAAGAATGAGACTGGACATACATAAAAACATAAAAGCCAAAAAGAAATAAGGATGTCAGATCGACTCATATTATTATATGAATGCTATTGTCACATAACTAACCTCAAACTAACAATCTGTTAACAACACTAAACAACACAGTCATAGTGTCCTAGATCAACATTTGTTCATTATCTTTCTACACTTTTAATACAATTTGGACTACTGCCTATGATCCAATGAACACCCGATGGAAACCAACCATAGACATGGAACCAGTCCATAAGAGACCACATGGACACAGATGCACACTTACTCTGTGGCATTTTAGAGATGCCCATTGACCTAACGCCTGTGGATTTTGGGAGCAATGTATATCAAGGCCTTCTGAAATGAGTGTAAGTACAGTGTGCGGTGTTACTTATAATCTGGCAAGTAAACATGTGTAATTTTGTTGTTCATCACTGCCACCACACAGAATCTGCACCTCACCATACCCATTGAAGTTACCAACAGTTGCTTAAACTCTATTTAAACTGTGTGGAATTGTGTGGTACTTAAATGGCTAATATGAATTTAAAAGATCTTTAAAGAAAAGCAGTGAAATGAGAGTTTATCCTCACAACACTCTCTGAATGGCTATTACCTTCTCCAAAGCATTGTTGAATCAATACCTACAAAAAGAAACAATAGTTCCTTATGACCTCAAATAATATAAAAGATATCAATATTCTTTTACTTAAGATGCTGAATACACTTACAAAAACATTTGAGCAGATTATTTTTAGTAAAAGCATCCTGAAAAGAAAACAATGTATATTATAAGAGAAAAAGCAGTGACTACAAGTTATGAATAAACTTGTTTACAGATAATTCTTTTAATGGCCTAATAATAATTTAAATACGTAATAAATCCAAAACACAAACATACAGCAAATAGTTCTCATGTAATTACAGAGAAAAGTTAAGAGAGAAAAATACACATACCTTGAGCTGTCTTTTTTGTTACTATTATTTGTGTTAAATACATATGAAAAAGTATTCCAAATATATTCCTGTTTTTCAAAATAAGTGGGAGCTTATAACTGGCTCAGTGTTTGACATACAGAGAGGAAACTCCTCAGCAGAGGAGGAGCAGGAGCAGAGCCAGCAGGGAGGAGGCAGCGAGTGCTCATGCACCACCTCCCTCACTCACAAGAGGAAAAGCTACAGGATCAAGACTGGCACTTACTATATGCAACTATATATGTTATTATATGAGGGATTGCCATGAGCAACAACTTATTTATTATAAATTACACACACACACACATA
>JAUZST010002500.1:0-17983 GCA_034779995.1 Parotocinclus haroldoi | reverse complement strand
TGTGTGTGTGTGTGTGTGTGTGTGTGTGTGTGTGTATGTGTGTGTGTGTGTGTGTGTGTGTGTGTGTGTGTGTGTGCACGTATGTTTGAACATCAATTATATTTTCATATGGGTCTATATTTTCACCTGGTCTCAGTCATTTGCCTGGTCTTGTAATAGCACTAAAATGGGAGAAATTGTTGGTGAAAATGTAACGGACACAAGCTTATTCATTTACTTAACAAAACTAGTAAGAAACAAATACAATACTTTCCTTTTTGCTTCAACAATTGCAGTTTAACATAAACAATATCATGATTCATAACTACAACTGGGATTAAAACCTTTCCAGTATTAAGTAAGCTAAAGCTTTGTAGCATACAAATGCATCCACATAATCCTTGCAAACATTAGCTAGTGTAGCATTAGCAACCCTAAAGTATAGTTAACTATTCTTACTGGACAGTTAACAGGCTTTTTAAATTTTATAAGATATATCAGAACATTCACAAATACATAATTTCAAAATAGTCCACTTTCACTGAATTCAGCAAAAACACAAGTTTAAATCACATTTAGACATGGGTGTCTACACCTAAAGTGGGAAAAATGTTGTTTCATTTTTTTTTTTTAATAAAGAAGAATTAACATCTTTTTTCCTTTGCAGCTGCTCCACTGATTGGCATTTGTTTGTAGGGGTTGTGCCTTATTTCATTCTATGACAGTTTTAGTCCTCATGCGGTATAAATACACTGGTTCATTTTAACCAGAACGGTTCCACATACTTTTCTATGTTTTCAGTGTTATATCAGTAATGTCTAACAAATCAAAATCCTCTCTGTTTCTTTCGTAGTACTCGCCACTGTTAAAGAAGCTGTACTGTCAGATTGCTAAGACATGCCCGATTCAGGTCAAACTCGCCTCCGGGCCTCCACATGGCAGCGTGGTACGAGCCATGCCCATCTACAAGAAGGCTGAGCATGTGACTGAAGTGGTGAAACGCTGCCCCAATCATGAGCTGGGAAGAGACTTCAATGAAAGTAAATACACAATTCTTAATCCAAAGTCCTTATATCAGAACTCAGTTTATAGTCCTGTAATGACAATGTGCTCTACTCCTCTACTCAGTCCAAACATGATCATAAACGTGTAAATCATGATTATGATTAGAGAAAGTGACCATATTATTCATTCATTTAAACACAATATTCAACCTGCACATTTTCTATATAAAATCCACATAAGTCATCACGAGTCATCAGTGCTCAAAAATGAAATTCAAAATAAGATATCCCATAATGAAAGATGCCTTAATTTTTGTGAGCAGTGTATACAGATTTCTATTGGGAAATGTACTTTCAGAACCTAAAAGCCACAGTTGAGCTTTATAATGTGCCTTTATAATGTCAGCTTTTCGTGTTTGATCTCAGGTCTCTGCTACTTGCTAATATCCATCCACACCATTTCTACTGCCATCACCATTTACTTTGCTCTCCTTATGCAGGTCAGTCAGCTCCAGCCAGCCACTTGATTAGAGTGGAAGGCAATAACCTCTGTCAGTATGTGGACGACCCAGTAACAGGGAGGCAGAGTGTATTTGTACCGTATGAAGCCCCACAGGTAATAACAAAAACAAAAACAACAGCAATTAAAATGTGTTTCATGCATACAGCATAATTCTTGAATGCAAATGAGACTGTAAAGCATTGTATAGCTTAAGAGAAAAGATTAACATGTAGATAAATATATAGATAGATAGATAAATATATAGATAGATAGATAGATAGATAGATAGATAGATAGATAGATAGATAGATAGATAGATAGATAGATAGATAGATAGATCAGTTAGGGTTCAGAAGCTATCAGCCAGTAGAAAGAACCAATTTTACTTTACTTTTTTCACTGTAGTGAAACTGTTTGATAGAATGGTCTGTATAGTTGTTAAGATTTTGGGTTTTATCTTTGAATTTTTATGATGCCATTTAATGGACAGCTACATTTATGCAATGTAGAGAGGGCATATTAGTATAAATCTACAGAATGACAATTTATAGTGTCCGATATATATATCCATGGTTAACACACATGCCGACCACAGGACGCATTCTAATAACGAGCTCATTACAAAGATATATGTGCTATAGATGTGTCTCTACATGCACAACTTTTTTCTGTAAAGTGATTATACAAAGCACAGTGATACTTTGCAGATATGCTCTGACTGGCCTTAGACAAGCCCAGTAATTACAGTCTCACTAACTCAGTAACACCACTAGTAATTTAGACCAATCATAAGATCCTCTTTTCACCCGAGGACTCATTTACAAAAAAGCTTTCTTTTTTTGCTTCCTTTCAAATTCCAAGATTGTTATCTAAAATGTGGTGTCAGCAGACTTAATTTATCATAATGTAAACTGCTATGCTCTGTTCATGCTATGAACTCCTATACTAAAATATACTTTTGTATTAAGATTACTACGGTTAAGTGGAAGTGGAAGTGGAAACCGGTAAAAATAATGGTGGCCCTCCCAATATCCAACCAGTTAGGATAGTGTCTTAACCTGCCTGTCAGGCATGTGTTTTGGGGCCATGGGTTTCAGAACAGACTGAACAGAGTTATAACTACTGAATCTTCTTGTTGTGAGATGTTGCCCTTGGTTTTCAAATGGGCTACAGCAGGTGTAGCTATATTTAAAGAGAATAAGCTGAATGTGTTCAATCTATAAGACAATTACCATTATGAGGTGGATTCGATTAAGTCTGTTTTCCTAGGTCATTTGTAATGCTAATCATACAGAGTTTTTGGGACTGTGGTGGCGGTAAAGTGGTTTAAGTACTGAACTGTATACCTGAAGATGCAGGGTTCAAATCCCACTTCTGCCAATCTGCCATTTTTGGGTTTTTGAGAAAAACCCTTAAGTCACAATTCAAACTTACATTCAACTAACTGCAAAATTTGCCTATAGCATTCAGAATAACCCTACCAAGGCAGATTCTTTCCAAACTGATCTTACTCCATTTTCAAACCTGCTTAATCCAGCTTTACACACATACACACACACACACAGTACAAAGAGCACATGCACAGGCTGTGAAGCGATAGCACAGTATTCAATATGACCAGTTATATGGAAATATGAAACATAAAAGAAAGAATATTTCAATTACTTTCTCAAAACAGGTCAAACATTATATAAATTTAATGCATACAGACATAAGGAGTTATTAGTTGGACCATTATAGGGAATGGTTTTACATTCTATACTGAACAGATATGACGGGTTTTAGAGAAGGTCGCCGATGTGTTGCTACCCCCTAGTGGCAATATAATAAAATACAATGTAATAAAATACAATAATAACGTAGAATTATTACTCTCTCTCTCTCTCTCTCTCTCTCTCTCTCTCTCTCTCTCTCTCTCTCTCTCTCTCTCTCTCTCTCTCTCTCTCTCTAGGTGGGGACAGAATTCACAACAATCTTGTATAATTTCATGTGTAACAGTAGCTGTGTTGGTGGAATGAATCGCAGACCAATTCTAATCATTATTACCCTGGAGACAAGAGAGTTAGTATTCATTTTTCCTCCTTGTAAAAGGGTTAACAATTTAGGTAAATAATCTAAAATAATAAAATAATCAAGGTTTCCCCCTACCCTTTCTACCAATGTAGTTTATCAGTCAAAACAGGTTTCTCAGTTTTTCACTATGGGTAACAATGGTAACAAAAAGGGTAAGACAGTTTTGTATTTCTTAAACTGAGATGCTGATTTAAATATTTAAATATATTATATCAGCCTCAAAGGCTACATTTTTAATTATATAAATTGTAAATGGCATGTGTTCCTTGTTTTCTAAATAACCAAAGACCACAAACCACAATTATTATGTTTACCAGTAGTAGTAGTAGTATTACTAGTATACTTTGTTGGAGTAGTAAAGAAGCTACTATGATAGAAAGGAAGTACTGGATAATCCTCTGTTTTGGGGGGTGAGGGTGGGTAAAGGGGAATTCATTTTAGTTGAAATTGAATAATGCAGTGATAGAAGTCTCAATACATCACAACATTCTGTCTCTTTCCATTTTGGATTTTTTCAGCGGTCAAGTCCTCGGTCGGCGCTCTTTCGAAGGCCGAATATGTGCTTGTCCAGGGCGAGATCGTAAGGCAGACGAGGATCACTTCAGAGAGCAGCAGGCACTAAATGAGAGTGTGGCTAAGAATGGCAATGCTAATAAACGCAGTGAGTGTTCATCATTATTAAAATAAACTTCATATAGTTATCTGAATGTATATAGGTCACTGTCTAGCCACAGTATCACGTTGTGATACTTATCTTTGCCATGTGACTTTAAAGCGCCCATGAGTAAACATTCTTTTGTTGAATCTGCTAAGCTCTGAGTCTTTCCATTTTGTTTTCCAGATTTCAGACAGACACCTCCCAACATTCCTGGTCCTCCAATTAACATTAAGAAGAGGAGGCATGGAGAAGAGGAGATGTACTACATACCTGTGAGTGCAGACATCATTAATAAGGGCAATGGTCTAACCAGTGCACCATCATCATCTTTTTTAATTGGGGAGAAAAAGTTTACTTTAAATTATAACTACATGAAATTATTTGCTGTGACGTTTTTGTGTGGCTACAAGATCTTGAACCTATTGCTGTATTATTTTGGCAATGCCGTGCAGGTTCGAGGCAGGGAAAACTTCGACCTCCTCATGAAGATTAAAGACAGTTTAGAATTAGTGGAACTGGTGCCTCAGCAGTTTGTCGATTCCTACAGGCAACAGCAACAGCAGCTACTACATAGACAGTAAGTACCACAGGTGGAGATATACACATCAGTGCAGATCTGTAGGAGGTTGATTTAATTGTCTGGGCTACCAACTGAATCTAAAAGTCTGAGGGTCTGTGGTGGCCTAGTGGTTAAGCTACTGGACACCCAGGGTTTAAATTCCACCTCTGCCAAGCTGCCACAGTTGGGTCCTTGAGCAAGACATTTAACCCACAATTGCTTGGATTGTATGTCTGGATAAGGGCGTCTGCTAAATGCTGTAAATGTAAATGTAAAAGTGCGCACACACACACACAGGTACCAAACCAAAGTAGCCTAATCACTAATTGTGCTGGATCAGTATTTTCATCAGATCATTAACTTAATCCTAGAATACTTAATCATGTGAATAATAGCAGTTCTCCATTCACAGTAAAATGCAGGTTAATCTATAAGTGTGGCTTATTTTTATTAATATTTATACAAGTGAGAAACAGATTTTAAACGGGAACTTAAAATGTGACATAAAAGGTGTCGACAACCCTGGGTTGAACACAAGCAAATGTATTAATCTGGATACAGAAAAATAAAGTATGACACTGACACAATGATAAACAATATTTGTACTAAACTAAATATGTTAGTTGATAGTTCAAAGTAAGATTTTAAAACCTAATTACGCTCTAAGATTACACTGCTCACAAAAAATATGGAAAATTCCATGGAAGTATTTGAAGTATCCTCAGTATTTTATGTGAGCAGTGTATTTCTAAAACAAAAATATGCATGCTGCACACAGCAATTGTTTTAGTTCAGGCCAGCTCGTTAACAATAGAACAGAAGCAGTTCATGTTATTTAGACAGCTAAAAATTGCTATGTTTGCTACATAAAAGTAGCTATTATGTATGACCTTTAATACAATGCTCACTAAAATTATGGGACATTTCTAAATAGATATGAAACGATTAGAAGCATTTGATTTTATTTCATTAAATAAGAACATGGGAAAAGCAAATAATAAGTCAAAGAAAGTTCTTCTATAATGCAAATGAGATGCAAAAGCAACTTAAATTTAATTGGTAAAATGCACTATATAAAAGGCTGAAAGTCCTGGAGTATCTGAACGATCCCTGATCTTGAAAGTGCACATCCTGCAGTTTCCCAGCCCTTGCAATTCCTCTGCAACACAATATGCCTTAATGTGAAGCTTGGATAGTCATAGGAAATCTTGAAGCTGATCAAACATAGACAACAGTGGCAACAGCACTTGGAACATCCCAAAGTGTGATTAGTAGAGTGTGGAATTGCTATCAAGCGACTGGAACAGCATGAAGAAGACTAGGGCAGGGTCGGGCATCTGCCACAGCAGCAAGAGATGACTGGCTACGTCACTTTGTTGGCATGATGGAGCAGGCACAACAATGCAACAGAGTTGCAGGGACAGTTTCTTGATGCCACTGAAAGATGGATATGCACCCAAACGCTACGAAATCGGACTGCACACTCAGCGGCCAGTGTTATTGATTCTGTTATCTGCTTAACACAGTTGAACCTGTAGAAGGTGCGCTAATGAGCATCATCATTGGACCCATGATGAGTGATTAACTCTCCTCTTCTCTGATAAGTATCGATTCATTTTGCAACCTGACAGTAATTGTGTCCTGATCTGGCATGAACGAGGAACACAGGAGAATCCATGTTTCATAAAATGTAGAAAGGTACTACTTGGGTGGTGGTGGAATCATGGTTTGGGCTGGAATCTGGATTGATGGTCGTACCAAGCTCAACGTCATCAGAAATGGATCACTGACTGTTGTTAGATATCGAGATGAGGTCCTGCACACTACAGTGGTACCCCACGATGGGTATTTGGATACAACTTTCTTTTCATGAAGAGACTTTCCTTTCCTTCATGATGTGAGGCATGATGTGAGGCAGCACCATGCACATTTCATCAACGATGATGAACAATGACCCAGGACCTGAATCCAATTGAGCATGCTTGGGATGTACTGGGAACACATCTGGCAAACCATCCAATGCCTTCCACAACACTTCCTGAGCTGGAAGTTTCCCTGGAGCAAGAGTGGCAGAGGATTTCACAAGAACTGCTGGACAATCTGATCCTGTCCGTGCCCCATCACTCTGTGTGTTTTTGCAGTCTTGGGTGACCATACATCCTACTGAACATTTAATGTGGGGCACTCTCGTCCATTTAACATGTTCCTGTTCACCCCAACAAATGTCATTTGCTGCTCAGTTATGATAATTAAGTTTGCATCTCATTTGCATAATCAAACAACTTTCTTTGATTTTTCATTTACTTTTCTGATGATCTTGTCTAACGAAATCAAATCTCAATCAACGAACTCAAAATTTTTGAGCAGTGCATTTTCATGTAGAAAATCAACAAACATATCATTTAATTTAATTAATCGTTTGCATAAGTCTGTATATGTACCAACGAATCTTTACAATTGTTGAGTTAATGTTGTTAAAGGGTCACGCATTCCACACACACAGAGCAGTTTGACTGATTGTGTAGTGACATATCTTGACACGATCACATTTGATGGGTACAACGTTCATACCAGTATACTCACATTTGTGCTTCCATTCTTTTCCCTGTGTGATTTGTAGTGGTCACGTGACCTCTCCCTCCCCCTACGGTTCACCTCTGAGCAACATGAACAAGGTCCATAGCAACATCAGCAAGCTTCCTTCAGTCAACCAAATAGTGGCACATCAGAGCCAGCAGAACACAGGGCCATCTGCCAGCATGGTGCATATGGGTAAGGTTCTCAATATTGAGTTCTGGATGCTAAGTAGTTTTGCTGAAATGACTGCACATCATGAGTTAACCAGTTTGATTTTACAGCAAGGCATCTCTGAATTGCAGTATGTGGGTGTAACATAATTTGTTCAGTGTCAAACTGATCTAACATAGGTCATTCCTAGCATGTAACCACAGAAAATATAAATTATTATTTATTAACATCACATATATATTGCTTAGATATGCTTACAATAAACAGACATTTTAATTTAATAGCTGATCCTACGTGGCTACCCACCCTTCCCCTCGAAATAAACAACACTTGTTTTATATCAGCAAATGCTGATATAACATTAACAATATCCATTAAAGAAAGCCTTAAGTGAACTATGTTTAATTTAGCAATACATTATTCATTACATGTGGTACATTCTTTAGTATACTGCCCACAAAAAATTGGGGATATTTCATTAAGGGATATTTCATTATCATACACTAATTTTTTGAGCAGTATATTTTTACCCCCTCACTTTGAAACGCTCTTCCTTTTTCTCTGCGCTCTTGCTAATATCAGAGGTCTGCTTAAAGCACATGCCTTTTCTTTGTACTTTGTGTGTTAAGCAATCTTGGATACTGTGAAGGAATAATAATAATTATTATTATTATTGGTGATGTTGTTATTATCATATTATAATTAGATGTATAATATTAGAAAGAAACTGAAACAATGCTTCATGATCTCATATGAACCCATATAGACTACTACTGTAACTATCTTCCTATTGGTTTCCCAAACAAACCATCCACCCACTTTAGAATCTACAAAGTTACTTTCTCACGCAAAAAAAAATTGGCTCATATCGACGCAGTTCCATTTAAGTTCTCCTAGCTACCTCTTTCACTTTGTATTCAGTTCTGTTGAAACTTAACAATCTCGACAGAAATTAATTAAGAATTTGAATATTTATTATTAATAATAATAATAATAATAATAATAATAATAATAATCAATAAACTTTGGCAAATCAAGTATGCCCATCCCTCTTACATAGAAACTATTTTCAATTTGTCCAAGTCTCAACTCGGATTACTTGATCACGCGATGTTTTACTGATGTTCTAAACTAAAATATTTTTACACTTTGTAAAACAATTTTACAATTTGATCTGCCATTGCAGTGGCACAACATAACATTTTTCCTCAAATTCCAATGTATTAAGAAATGAAGACTTAACATTGTGCAAATCTTATAGGTGCAAACATGCTGGGCAACCACCACATGCAGTCAAACGGCGACGTGAACGGAGCACACTCAGCTCAAACTATGGTGTCCACATCCCACTGTACTCCTCCTCCACCATACAACCCCGACCCCAGCCTCGTCAGGTACTTCACCCTGCAGTAGCAAGGCTTTACCTCTCTTTCTTGCACACACACACACACACACAGCTGACCGCCACAGAACAAAAGCACCATGTCTCATTCATGCTGTAAATACACATACTGTTTTTACCCACACAGCAGACTTCTGCTTTGGGCCAAAACATGCATTTTTCCATTTGTGGCCATAAAGCACTGTGTTATCCTTGTTATTTGGTTGGAGTATTTATCATGTAAGACATTTCAATATATTGAAGAAGTGTGCCACAAAGAAGTACGGTTGTAGTCTGGAGAAGGTCAGACACCGTCAACTTAAGCCCTTCTTTCTCTATTTGTAAATACTTATTTGAGATTTG
Source organism: Parotocinclus haroldoi (assembly GCA_034779995.1). NCBI lineage: Eukaryota > Metazoa > Chordata > Actinopteri > Siluriformes > Loricariidae > Parotocinclus > Parotocinclus haroldoi. The sequence goes on along the minus strand of JAUZST010002500.1, from coordinate 8,716 downwards.
GAATTTCTGCTGGTCAGAAAAATTGCGTATTCAAAGGAAATAACACGCTCAAGCTTTTATGATTTCTCATGAGATATTAAATGGAATCAATTTGACTTTCCTAGTCTTTAATTGCATATAATTACAGTATACAGAAATGCATTTGACTTATTTCTGTGCATGAAACAAAGTACTGTGTGATGTTTTTGTTCATCTCATGTAAGTATGAACATTATTGTATTACATATAGCTCAGTACCATCGCACCGGCCACTCTTGTGTGTAAAGTATCTCCCTTTTTTCAGCATCAATCCTTTATTGCACGGCTTACCTCTTATATAATATGTCCGAATTGTTAGTGTTATTCTGGCATAAGACCAAAACATATTTCTTTGCAAAATATGTTTTATTTCCATGTCAACTTGCAATTCACTGTTCTGTAATTCAGTTGTCACTCCATTGCTATTATTTCAGTTCGTTTCCATTCTAATTTGTATTTCCTTCATGTATCAATGGCAAATTAAAGGTGGAGTCCGCAAACATGGCACAGTATTTTTATTTTATTTATTTTTGTCAGGTTGACATTTAATAGTCGAAACAGTTTGATTAAGCTGCATATTTTAAAATATGAATATACAGATAATCCAGTGCCGAGGGTTATTTATCTTAAAGTATATTATTCAGCAATGAGTCATTTATAAACTATACTAAAACTTGTATGGGTCACATTTGGCAAAATTATTATTTAAAACAGTGTTCCAATTTGGTTCTTTATTTTACTACCTACATATTATTTTGTGCTTCAATGCTTTGGGAACATTCAGTCATTATGTAAATTTAAGCGGGTTTTAAAGAGATACTTTTTTTTTAAGCTGATAATGTCTAAATCTAAAACAAGTCACATGAAGCAAAAGTGGAATCTTAATTGCGGAGTCTACCTTGGAGATATCTTTATGTCCCATTCCTGTTTTACAGTATCAAGCCATTTGAATGTTTTCAATTGTATGTGGCATTTTTACATTTTTGTATTTATAATAAAAGTCTGAATTCTTTACAAATGTTGTTATGAATTTTTAATGCAAGCTGCATGCATGAGATTTTGTTTCCTTTTGCTAATTCAGATAAACACTTGTGAACCAAACAACAATCACACAACACAATTTACTGTATTTTAGCTGTACTTTAGCATCTGTCTAAATTATCATTTAAATTTAAAATAAGAGGTAGGAATCACAGTCAACTGAATAGTTAGGATTGTTAATGACCATGACCTACTGTTACTGCATAATTTAGACTCACCATTTACAATCACAGAACTACATCTAAAGTACAATGCTGGTGCTCCTTGGACGAACTTAAAATTTCCAGGGTGCAGCCCCTTGGTCTTAGTGGGATTCCTTTTTTCTCTAAACAGCTTCTTAACAAGCCTGGGCTGCCAAAACTGCATCGACTACTTCACGTCGCAGGGCCTCCAGAGTGTGTACCACCTGCAGACCCTCACTATGGAGGTAAACAAATGAAAATGGCCTTATTAAACCCAAATAAGTGATGTGATCCATGTTTTTTTAATGGGCTTAGTTTAAACCATTACAAATTCAAGAAGAAACCATTCAGAAGAAAGCAGAGGAAATGAACACTGAACACCAGAGTTTACCTTATAAAATCACCTTTTAAATGATCCATTGTTTGTCATTTCAACATCTCACATAAACTGATCTTTTGAAGCTGATCTTAATATACATAGTAGTAAGTATTGGAAGTCATATCAAATCATTATCATTAATAATAAACCAATAAGAAGCATAAAATAAACGGTACATAAAATTAGAATGCAACTAATTGTTAACACTGTTGCTGCATTTGAACTTATACTACAGGCCTGAGATATTTCTATTTAAATCTAATTGCTTCAAAAAAGTACATTCTCATTACCAAATTCTGCCATCCAACCATGAAATAAAACCCTAACAAACTTCTAACATACTACATTAATTTTAATTTGTCATAAGACCTTAATCAGGTACAAATAGGCTTGTTTACATTTACAGTATTCAGCAACGTTTTAACCTATATTTGTTTAGTTTAGTCTAATTTAGACAGTTAACCTAGTTTAGTTTAACCTAAAGAACACCAAGATATATCATATATCATATTTTCATTTTCCTTTCTAAAGTTTAATTTAAAAATTAACATTGATCTGAATTAAATAATTTATCATTTGTGTTACAGACCATGACTTAAAAATGTTAAAACTGAACCAGACTTGTAAAATAATAAAAGGACTCAACAGCCAATATTTGAGGTAAAGCAAGCACAAAAAATGGCTGCTAACTCATTATGTTTACTCCCTTAGGATCTCGGGGCCCTCAAGATCCCAGAGCAGTTTCGCTTGGCTATCTGGAGGGGCCTGCAGGATATGAAGCAGGGTCACGATTACAGCCAGCAGCTCATCCGATCCAGCAGCAACATGGCCGCCATGGCCATCGGGCCAGGAGGTGAGCTGCAGCGGCAGCGCGTCATGGAGGCTGTGCACTTCCGAGTGCGCCACACCATCACCATTCCCAATCGAGGAGCCCCAGCTGGAACCGAGGAATGGCCAGATTTTGGATTTGACATGCCAGACTGCAAGACACGCAAACACTCCATCAAAGAAGAGTACGCTGAAAGCGATGTTCGCTGAGATGTTCTGACCTCAGAGACATATACAATAATATTTTTGTTTGCTTGCTGATATGGACAACTATGTCTTGGTTACAGTGTTGGTTTTTTGTTGTTTGTTTTGTTTTTTGATTTTTTACAAAAAAGGTGTAGTGCAAAAAAAATATTCTGTTAATAGTGCTAATGGGGGGAGGGGTCAAAAGAGATAAGATGATTTTTAAACTCGAGAAATGTAGCATTTTACTCAAAAGCTCCATAATATAAATTATATCTGATACAGAATATAATATTCCAGTGTAGAATGTAGACAAAATCTAGAAAATAAGGTCTATTTGCACGTAAAAGCAATCATCAAACCATGATCATAAATATTTTGTCTGTTTCAGTTCTTCAGTCATACACTATATGGCCAAAAGTTTGTGGACACCTGACACCTAACCATCATGTACGAATTGCTGCTACAACATCCTCCAGTCTTCTGAGAAGGCTCTCTACTAGATTTTGGAATATGGATGTGGGAATTTGCTTCCATTCAGTCACGGAAGTATTGGTGAGGTCAGGCACTGATTTTGGACAATAAGACCCAGTTCACAGTCTGCATTTCAATTCAGCTCAAATATATTGAATTGGGCAGAGGTTGTAGACTTGCAATTGCAAGGTATTCTCATGCTCAAAGAGAAATGGATCTTCCTCAACCCCGTGCCATATTTATGGAATCACATCATTCTATAGATTTAGCACTGCATTCTGTAGCATCAATATTTAACTGAAATAACAGGTTCCAAAATATAGAAACAGCTTAAGAGCCTAAAACATGCTCAAACCATTTCCGTTAGTACTAAGGTATCTAACTGTGTTGCTCCAGAGGCTGGGTCATTTTGTGTTGTTGAGTCCGGGGCAGTTTGAAGCTCGATGATTTGTGTTTTAAACAAGGACTGGTAGTGTAAGGCCCTAAAAGGTTTCTTTTACCATATCAGCACTTGCCATTAAATAGAATGGCTCAAGCAGGATAGACATTTAATGAACAGGCTTAAAAAGTTTGCCTCTTGCTCAATATTTTTACCTGTTAACAATGAGTGTGACTGAATTCCCAGTTCATTAATTGGAAGGGGTGTCTACATACTTTTTGCAATATTGTGTGCTTTAGTGTTGGAAGCAGGTTGCTGAAGTCAACTGTTATTAAATAGATTGCGAAACAGTGTCATATAGAATCTTGTAAGTATTTTAGAAAATCTCTCTCCGAGTCAGTTCAGTTGCAAACTGTACAGTGAAATACGATCTTGACATATTTTCATTTTTCATTTGGCACATTACATCCTCTTCTCTCACCCTCAGATTAAACCATTGTACATTTATGCTGTTTATTTGGACTTCCAATTGTTTGATTTTTGACATGTGTTTCAAATAGTAATCCAAGCTCAGAGAAAATCTCCTCTGCATCATGTGGCATTAGCCTTGCAGGACAAGGTTTTAGTTATCATGCCAAACTCCATGCTAAACATTGGTTTTGGTATGGTATAATCATTAATTAGTTGCTAGTTGTTTTAAATGACCATAGTATTCAAACTTCTCATAGATAGATCACACTTGTTAACCACAGCCCTGGTTTGGATTTGTTGGGAAATACTGATGAGTTGTGCATCTGGAACACTGGATTGTTATTTGATTAGAATTTACTTATCATGAAACAAATATGTAATTTAAAATGAAACTTAAAATTTAATTATTGCAGGGCTATTTTAAACAATACTCTAACACATTTCACAGTTGCACTGCCACTGCAGTGTTAAATTAGTTAACATTGCCTTTTTTGTACATGTGTATATGTAAAGAAATTGTGATGTTTGGTTGTGCAAATAACATGCCGTGAATTTTTTTCTTCTATACAGCTCCACAATGGTGTATATAATTTTGGTCACAGAAACAATCCAGTTCCCGATACTTATTGATCTATCTAGATGAATGTAATGGTGAAAAGTTACAACACAGCTATTTAGCTGATCTCCAAATCTGTCCAATAATCAGCGAATATTCCTTAGTGAGCTGATGTGTCACAGTGATTAATGCGGTTTTTTTTTTAATTGGTGATGGCTAAAATCCAGGTAAGAAAGCACTTTATTGCTTTTGTATATTGTGAGCAATGTTATATTTCCATTGATTATGATCAGTATTATGTCATGTCGTTTATATCATATTTTACGAATGTTTTAATGTTGATATGTTTTTTCTTAAACACACTGTAATGTCTATTTTGTTTATCTCAACATCATAGAACAATGTTTATGTATAAATTCTGTAAGGTGTTTTTTTTATGAAAATTAAAGTGTGTATTATAGAAATTGTAGATGTTCACTTTCAATTAATTCATTTAGCCTTTAATATTATCAGCTATAAATCAGCTATTTGGCTAAGTTCAGATCAGTAACACACTCCTATGACTTTGGTAGTTAAGCAACAGCAGAATCTTGTTATTTAATGGAAAAATCTTAAATTGTTCCAAAATTTCCAAACCTTTTTGCAGCAGGAAGTCCCTAAAATTCAGTGTAATCTGATTTCTCTTAAGATAATATCATTAGCAAAAGCAATTGGTATAAATAATAAATAAGGAAAACCCTTGGCCTCCATGGCATTCTGCAGCTCTGCTGGTCATTTGTCACATTCACTTGTCTCGACTCATAATAACCAATTTAAAATTCAGCCATACTAGTGCACACATCATCACAATTTCTGAATGGTTACACCTTTATTAAATGCTTATTTATCTGCCTCTTTATCCTTTTATTTAAAAATTTTAATTATGACTGTACTGTTTGTCGTGGGTGTGTATAGAGTACCTACTGGTGGCACACGCAAAATTTAGGAAGGTAAAGTTTGCCCCTATGCCAATCAGCCATAGGGGCATAACTGTGCATATAAAATAAGGATGTAACACACTATATAGATTAATTGATTTAGGGCTAATTGGGCATAACTCTGCCCAGGAAAAAATGTCAACTTGGTTAACTATAAACTGATCATAAATTATTTCACAGTTCTACTATGGATTTTGATGGTAATTTAGCCACTTCATGGTTCTACTGTCAAATTTCACAGTACATTTTTTCCTGAGTGCCATTGATGAGAATTGAAGAATAAAATTACATTAAAGATTTTTTTATTGCATTTTAATATTGTTTATATTAATCAGACTATTGCATTAATTAAATGTATTTTAACTGATATTGTTGCTACTTTGTTGAATGCCTTGCTTTAGTAGACTAATATGTACTTTTGGTAGTTTATATGGCTAAAACATTCTATGAACAAGGATTGCCTTGTCTGCAGCATGGCTGACTTTCTTTTAAATATCTGCAGATATCCATTATCCCAAAACCCAAAGGAAACTCTCTCTGATAGTCTATGGAATACATGCTGGGATGCTATGAGCTGTTGGTAAGATTTTCGGGCATTATGGGAAATGTAGTGCCTGTAGTGAATTTGCGTGGCTTGTCTTGTAGTTCTGCTTTGCAATCCAGGATAAAAGTAACTTTTTACCGCAGTGTTTTTAATGGGCAAATATCCCAGTAAAGTCAGTTTGCTGACACCCCTGGACTGAATATATGGGAACAAGTAGCCTAGGTCAAGGGTGTTTTAGCAGGTTACATAGATATTAGTGTCAGCAGGCTAATAAGAAGAGCTGGGGAAATAAGAAAACAAAGGTTTGCTTCCATGTTTGTGTGTGTTAAGCACTTATGTCACTGGTCTGCAAGACCAATGGGCAATTTCAAATGGTAAAATTTCAAATGTTCAATGAAGTCAATGAGGCTGGTCATTTGGTTCAACAGTTTTCTTTATTATCCCTTGACAATAGCATCATTTTAATACAATTTATAGAACTTCTAATAATTAATATGTTAAAATTGCTGCTATTTAATTTGTATTACTAAAATTGAAATTAGTTTTAACTGAAAAACTGAAATTAATTTTTGCAACTTGGGATGTCTGTGAATATGAAATCCTGGGTCTGCCAAGCTGCCCTTAAACAAGGCTTTTGACATTTTCTTGCTCAGCTCAGTTGTAAATAGATCAGGAAAGAGGAAACAGCCCTAGCACATGCACATCTTAAGGGAACATTGAAAGATGCAGAATGGAATGTTGACAAACAGGGGATTGGTGGATTTGGGGCCTAACTGGTGAACAATGAGGTGCAAACATTAATTTGGTTCCAAGTTCCCACTGGTAGACCCTTGAGTACCCATAACCATCAACTATGGGGTGGATTTCCTGATTTCCAATGTAAGAACTTTGTAAACTTTTATGTAACTTAATTTGATACATTTTTGTTAATCAAGGATTTTCATATCCTTATCCTTAGTTGAAAAAGCATTTTTGTTACAAATCACAACAACCAAAGGATGACAAAGGGAACACATCTAAATAGCACACACAATGCATCCTTATACAGACAGCAAACATCAGTGACTAACTGTGCTTGCTATAACTATATCAACAAAATTCAATATTGAAATATATAAGAAGTTTTGTTATTGTTGAAGCCCTAATTCAAGTGCATACAAAAACTCTTATACACACTGGGACACTTTAGAGACAATAGCTGACCTTACAATAATGCCTTTGGAAAGTAAGAGGAAGGAAGAGTACCTGGATAAAACTTCTGCTAACAGGGGAACAACATGTAAACTCCACACAGCCAGTGTATGGGACCTCAGCATGTTTCTCAGACTTTTTCTGCTTTTTCCCCTTTTATAGGTAAGAATATATTTTAGCCCCTGACACATGTACATGAGTCCAAACCTCACTGATTTTTTTTTTGCCAACCAGAAAATAAGATAACACTTTATTGATCCTGAAGGAAATTGCAGCATCACAGTAGCCCAAGACATATAGCACAAGTAACAGGTCCTTTAAATTCTCTAAGAAAATAGTGGTTTTAGTTACATACAAAAAAAGATTTATCAACAGAGTTTAGATTATAAAAAGTCACAGGACACATTGTATACTATGAATTGCAGACTTTTCACAAAGGTTGACAAGACCATTGTTGAGATTTCCTTGTCAGTAGCAGTCTTCGGCATTGCGTCCACAGTCTCGGTTTCTCTGAATTTGACTATGAGGGGATATAACAGTTCTGTGTGAAATTGGTGATCTTTCTGGGTGCCGATTGTTGAAGTCTGTGGCTATGCTACAGCAGCTGTGATGCACAGATATCAGAATTATCGATCCCATCTTCAGTTACCTGTGACGAGCAACAAAAGTTTTAAACTTTCTGTGTTGCTAACTTTTGAACCACAAGTGATATTGCAAATCGGATTGCGCCAAACAATCTTTGAGACAATTTTAATCTTCTCTGATATGCTACATGACCACCTTCCCATTGAAAAAAAATCTTTCTCTTGATCCAATACGGCAGCTTTATTTATTCCGAACACACAGCCCAAAAAAGGCCCCTTCACTCATTACGTGCTGGGATATTCAGATTTGTAATTTTCCCTTCTTGTTCTGAAATAAACATTTTGACTTGGCAACTCTAGGTGCAAGGGCAGAAGCAACCCTAAATGGGGTGCCAATCCATCACAGGTCACACACACACACATTTTAGAGACATCAATTAACCTAACACACGTCTTTGGACTGTGGGAGGAAACTGTAGTACCCGGAGTAAACACACACAGACACAGGGAGGATATGCAGACTCCACACAGAAAGAACCCAGGCCGTGCCACCCTGGGATTGAACCCGGGACCTTCTTGCTGTGAGGCAGTGGTGCTACCCACCGAAACACCTTGCTACCAACACTGTATATGCATACATTGTAATATAACAGTGCAATATTTGATACATTTGTATAAATCATACTTAGAATTGGACAAAATAAATTAAAGGGACAAATCACCATTACAGTGAATGCATTTCAGTTGAAATAAATAATTCATCTAAATTTTACATGTTTACTCTGCAGAAGCTCCCCGAGTTGATTGCAAGAGTACGAGACCATTTGCTAAATTGAGTAAATGTAAACCCAATATTAGGGAAGCAATTAGAGATGTGACTACTTAATTTAGAAGTGTTAGATATAGACT
>JAUZST010002499.1:0-43903 GCA_034779995.1 Parotocinclus haroldoi | reverse complement strand
GGCTTCTTTTTTTGTAGTAAATGGAAATGTTAGGCAAAGACCTGTAGGTGGCAGTAGAGGGCTGGGGAGAAACTCAGGAGAACTCGTTTTTGGTCCGATTAAGTGGAAATTTGGACCAAATAAGCGGAATAACATTACATGTATATAATAGGATTTGTTTCGGTACTTCAGGATTTGGTCCGAATAAGTGGCTGGTTCCATTAATCGGCGGTCCAATTAACTGGAATTGAGTGTATATATATATCTGCATAGCCATATTTTAGTTAATACATGTGCTGTATAAATACAATGGTCAATAAATACAATAATTAGTAGTAAAAATATATAAACATATTTTTGTGCTTGTTTGGTGGAGAAGTGATTTGCTAGCCCGTCACCGTGGTGACCCGTGTTCATGTCCTGCCTTTCAGCTAATGCATCACACACAGGCGTGATCGATCTTGCCTTAGGGAGGCATGCTTGGTCATGGAATCACCCTTTAGTGCTGCAACAGTGACGCCTGCACCATGTGTTTACCATGATAGGTGCTGCGAACCCGAATTCTCACCCCAAAACCCCGACCGGAAAAGCAGCGTAGAACTTTTACATTTGGATAGTGTTTGTAAATAGTAAGCACAAACAGATCCCTGTATAAACAAGACTAGCTGTAAGAAGCAAACATGACTGTACCTATAGCTCCAAAGGCGACAAAGCGATTTTCCCGGGGGTTGATGTTCATATTGTAGGGTCGGTTTCCATACATATGTGCAGCACTGTTGACTAACCAGGTGCAATTGAGAGCAACAGTGTAGCGCAAGATGGCAGCCAGGAAGTATGAGTTCCACAAGCTTTCACCCCAGAAGATCCATGGAACCAGCGTGGGAAGCAGGAAGCACATCACCAGCACGGATGGTTTGTAATATCTGGGTCAAAAAGAATAAAACATAGAAGCTCTCTTAAGCCCTTCAGTCACGTTAATGCCAAATGGAGCCAGGTTACAAAATTAACCTTTTTGTATTCACAAAAACCTACCGTATGCGACTTATGTATTCACTAAAATGTGACTTGTGTTTTTTTAAATTATTTTTCAAATTTAGTTATTGAAGTATTTTGATCCTCTAAGCCAATGGTTCACAAACCTTTTTCTTTTTGGTACCCCCAACAAGTATGAAAAAACAACTGCACACACACACACACACACACACACACACACACACGCATACACACGCATACACAGGCCACGAATAAAGTAAATATTTACTAATTTTAAATTTTTATGGCACATTTACTCTTTTCAAGAGAGTTAAACATTTCACTAAAAATGAAACAAAAGCTTATTAAATATTTTTATAAATAATTTTAGATAGATATTTAGTTTCTCCATTGAGTGTGTTATTTTATGTGTTTATTTAACATGTGCACATTGTATTTCGGAAAACGTGGAGCACCTCAGATCAGAAAAAGGCGCAAGGTATTAAGGTATTATGAAATGATGAATGCAAGTTTGAAAATATATGCATATATCATTATGTCATTATATCATTGCTAAATGAAACAAATTTTATGGTGGCCTAAGACTTTTGCACAGTACTGTACCTAATAAACAGGATGGCTGATACTTGTTGTGTTTTTTTTTTGCCTTATCCTATGTTATCCACTCCTATGATCATGCAGAGCATTTAAAAGAAAAATAACGGTAGTGTCAAATAGCAGCAAGCAAAATGTGACTGATAGCATTCATTTGTTAACCTCAATGAAATGACTGTGATTAAATATTTAGTAAAATCCCATCAGAAGTAACATATTTGGTCATACTAGTGTGATTAATGACCAAGCACAAACTACACTGCCTATGAATTGGATCTTTGTAATTGCAGCACAATGGACTTACTTCCTCTGAAACATAACAACAGGATCAGCCACCAGGTCGCTAACATCCAGCTTCTTGCCTTTCTCAATCACATCCTTGTGTTTATTGACAAACAGCCAGCCTATGTGCGAGAAGAAGAAGCCTCGTTTTGCGTTGTGAGGGTCAGCGTCTGTCTCCGAGTACTTGTGGTGAGTCCTGTGATCTCTGGCCCACTCAAAGATATCATTCTGCAAAAGATTTAGAGGAGCATGCTCATGATTTGAGTGCTGTGGTATTCAATTTGGGATACAAAGTTGGCATAAGTAAGTATAACTTAGTGGAACACCTCAGAAAACCCTAAAAACAAGCTTACTTGCAAGAATCTATGTTTATTAGCCTATTACCTGTTACGCAATGTGGAGCTTCTGAATTTGGAATTTTCTGAAGGCAAGCGAATGTCTCCTCAAAAATCAGCGACACCCGCCGAGAGCTGAGCGGTGAAGTGCAGTGCATACACACTCCCAATCTACAGTTATTGTTAATGCACAGTAAATGTCTCACCTAAACTTAAGTTTGTCTTTAAATTACGGACCATAAACTGTGGATTTCAAAAACCCAGATATAGCTGGAGACGGTTACCGATGCAACAGCCCACAAACGCAAACGTTATTTATATAACATTTTACATACGCTTGTTTGTTATGCCTTCTTTGAAGGGCCTGACTGTGTGCTACTGATGTGTGTGTGATTCCACACTGAGTAATTGATATCGATGGGACGATGGAGTCCGTTTTGCAGGAGATCCCTCTCCAAATTTCATTCCAACAGACCAACAAGTCCAATTGGGTCTGTGTAGCTCCAGGCCAAGCCAGGTTGGAGATACCATCAATACTCAAACACACTCTGTGGATCAGTCTTCTTAGCACCTTTAGGTAAGCTGTGAGCTTATTATCTTCCCAGCACTGAAACATTTAGAAACGTTTCCAAACGATGATTTGTTGCCCATATACAGATTTGCACCATTTAACGTCATTCTGTGAAACAGGACATCAATCCAGATGGATGTTAATGGCGTTGTGTTTGTTTGAACACATTTTAAAGAGCGTCTATTTTGGACGCAAAGAATATGTGATGTCATACAAACTAACCTGAAATGCCATGGAGTTGGCAACAGCTAGAAAGATCCGCAGAGGCAGCCTGGCTTTGTAAGACCTGTGGCTCCATAAGCGATGGGCTCCAGCTGTAATCCCAAGGCCTGTAGTCATGAAGCATACATAACCTGTAAAAGATGTGAAGATAAAACAGAGGGAAACTGTAACTAGAGCAAAGCTAACACAATCATTACATTATATTTTGGTCAGGTTATTGCTTTACTAGCAGCAGCTTTCACCTAAAGGTTCTAATCAAGCCCTGTTCTGTACCTTGTATCAGTTGAGACACATGTTTGGATCCACTGGATCACCCGCTCATGATTAGGAAGACAAGCATCAAGACCCAGGTGGTGGCTACAAACAATGACTAAAGACTCACCCCTAGACTCAGCACTTAAGTGAATGCTGAAACTACACGTGTTATACAAAACTCCACATATTTAACAAAATTATACTTAAAAAAGATTTAGTCTTTGTTGGTGGTTTTACCTATATCAAACCTAACCAGGATTTTAGTTGGACTGTGTCCTTGGGTTATTTCTTACTTGTGCCAGCGTGATGTAATGCCTATTAAGAAGAATACAAAGCACTTGGGTAAGTCTCTCTGCATAAAGATGTTTCCTAAATGCTGCAAAATGAAATATTAGTGTAATTGAGTCTGGGTACTCACAGAAGTGTGATGAGGTGAAAGCGTTCAGCAGAAGTGAGGGTGAGAGAGGTGATTTACTCAGTCTCCGTAAGACCTATGTTTCCATAGAAACCAGATTCTTGCTATTTTAAACGCACACCTAATGTCTTTGACATGTAGCACATGTATATGTTGTAAATAAATAAGCGTGTATACTAAAAACCCAAATCAGAAAAAGTTGGGACAGTGTGTAAAATGCACTGTCCAAAAAAAAAAAACAAAAAAAAAAAACAGCGTTTCTTACGTTGTGACTTTTATTTAATTGCAGACCGTATGGACCTGAGATATTTAATTTTTCACCTGATGTTTTCACAGATGTTTTGTTTGGTCCCACCAGCACCAACTCACACACTCTTGATAAAGCACCAGCACCACATTGGTTTCGGTGTGTGAATGCAGTGCCGAGTAGGTGGTCATGTTATGCCTGATTGTGCGTGTGCATATATAACCTAATTTTTGTGAGCAGTATATATATATATATACATACATATACACACACACACACACACACACACACATATATAGCTTTGATACACTGCTGATTTAGCAAATTTTCCCACCCACTGTATTTTTTCTTGTTGGTACAGTTCAACTGTAAGTGACAGAATCTAAAATAAATCCAGAAATTCACACTGTATGAGTAATTTGCATTTTAGTTTTATTGCATGAAATAACTATTTGATCACCTAATAACCAGCAAGAAATCTGGCTCTCACAGACCCGTTAGTGTTTCTTTAAGAGGCCCTCCTTTTCTGCACTCCCTACCTGTATTAATTGCACGTTTGAACTCGTTAGCTGTATAAAAAGGCCTCTCCACAACCTCTCCACCATGCATAAGCTGTCCAAATACACCAGCGACAAAATTGTAGACTTGAACAAGGCTGGGATGGGCGTGATCATTGACCTGAAAGGAGCTAGGACCACAGTCTCAACGATGACCAACAGTAACACACTATGTTAACATGGATTAAGATCCTGCAGGGCATGCAAGGTCTTCCTGTACACTCCAGCAAATGTCCCTAACAATGCCCCGAAACACACAGTCAGGGCAGCTAAGGAGTGGCTCCATAAGAAGCTTTTCAATTGTGTGCTTCTATCTAGTCTCCAGAGATAAACCCAATAGAAAATCTTTAGAGGGAGATGAAACTCGATGTTGCCCAAAGCAACCCGTATGATCTGGAGAAGATCTGGATGGAGGAGTGGGCCAAAGTCATGGTCAAGAACTACAGGAAACGCCTGACTGCTGTAATTGCACACAAAGGTTTATGTACCAAATATTAAGTTCTGTTCTTCTATTGTATCAAATGTAACTTTCTGGATTTCTTAGATTTTGTCACACACAGTTGAATTGTACCTACGAAAAAAAGGGCAGACCAATATATATATATAGTGAGGAAAAGAAGTATTTGATACACTGCTGATTTTGCAAATTTTCCCACCTACTGTTTTTTTTCTTGTAGGTACAATTCAACTGTAAAAGACAGAATATATATATATATACATACATACATACACACACACATACACACACACAGAGGCCTAGGTTTACTATGAAACAGGCTGACAGAAACGCATGCTGATTAGATGGTACCACAGTTACATAGCAGTTTATATAATTTGCACATTCTGAACAATAATACTAATTAAGACACAACATGAAAACATTTCGTACAGTCCTGTAATCAGTAGTTTGTTTATTTTATAAGACTTGAAACACTTACTGAAAAGGAAAACAGTAACGTTACTACCTTGTTTTCTGCTCAGGGTTGTGATGATCTTTTCTGCCAGCGTGTGTCACGAGGGTTCAGTCGTACTAGTTCTTTGAATACATGACTGTATTTAAGATGTTTTCCTTCTAAGGAAATCGGTCTTAAAGCGAACTGACTTTTACCGGGCGGACGTAAATCGAAGCAATCCAGACTATACAATCACACATCGCAGTGTACAAACATGCATTTAGAACTGGTAATGTATATAATCCTGTGTACCTATAAATATACACTGTAACTATACCAAGAATACACTCCTTTTGGACATGAGCATTTCATGAAACCATAGTATTAATACTGCTTTCATAAGCTCCATCAAGGCTACTGATTATGAATGTTAAAGGGTCCAATATAGGTATCATTCAAGTAAGTGTAAATAATGCATTAACCCACCACAGAGACAGGGACAGAGAGGCTAACATATAATCGATACATTTTTTTATAGGTAATACAAAAGAAATCATTTCTAAACGATCAGTTCGCCCCATCGTTAGACTTACACCAGATCCAGGTGAAGAGATGTGCTTTGGGAAGAAGAATCATGGAATAAAGTGCAGCCAGATGAAGCAGACTCATAAGAAGAACGTTTTTCCAGATGATGCGCCGGCCGAAGCGCTCAGCGCCATCATCTGCTCCAACATCACCGCGCGCACCGACCATCTCTTAACTCAATCCGCTGATTTCCAAGCCCCCAAAATCAAAACAAACAAATAATGATCAGTTGATATCCATGCGCGATATCCTTTAAACAGCTAATGATGCTGGTGAGAGCTACTGGTAATGACGCAGAGCGGAGAGACGTAGAACCTTTTAGTACGGTGGAGAATGGAGTATGGAAGGCCACAAGTGTCATAACACCTTTGAAAAAATACTTTTGGACACCAACATTTCCTTTTATCACCATAGATTCTCTTTCTGAAATAGATCTATTCTTCTGATGTTGTGTAAATTTGCAAACGTTGGTGGTTGATGTGATGTGGTCGTAAGAATTATGGATATTGTAGAAAAAAATAAGCACATGATGTTTGTGGGTCGGATGGGCAGGACATTTATGTTGATCGAGCAGTGTTTTGAAATCAGGAAAAAGATATCAGAAAGGAAGTCTGATACCTGTTTTGAAATGCGGAGGATATGGAGAGCATGGAAAGTAACACTCCTTATTCGCAGTGCAGAGATAGTGGAAGAAATTGGATCTAATGACTAAGGCCTGTGAGTTACAGAAAATATGAGAGGGCTGAGATCTGATCCTTGAGCAACTACTGCAGATATCTTGTGAGGTGGTGAAAGTGAACCATACCATGCTACCCGGCAGGATCGATCTGATAAGTACGAACGAGGCAACTGCATGGCTTCCAGTGCCCAAGCTGACGACAGTTGGGTTTGAGTATGGAGGCCCCAAACAATGACCGTGCAAGATCTACAAGCCCATATCTCTTGTATCCAGGATAACAGTGACCTAACAGGGTACTAGAGTCTCCATTCAGCTTGACAGTTTTCCTCAATAAGCTCAACCTTATGCTCTAATACTGCGATGACTTTCATACTGTATATCAACACATTCACATGCAAAGTTCATGTAAATCCCAACAACACCTTCTTGGTGCTTTATTTAGTTTTCCCTCAATACACCATATTAACGGCCCGTTTCAGATCATCTGGCTGCTGGCATGAAGGAAGAAGTTTAATTCGGGAGTGCTGAAAGCGTGTTGTAAACACTCACAAAGTTACTGAACCTAAGTACCGAAACACTATCTGCATGGAACCATTAGCACTTTTTCTTCCCACATTTCAATCACCATTAGGTTGATTAACCACTCTAAATTGATGCTTGATGCAACGTTAAAGAAAACTACGAACAAACAAAGTATCGGCTTATAGGAATTAGAAGGTTATTATTTTCCAGGGTGTAGCTTAATAAAGTGGCCAAACGGGTGTCTGGTACCTTTGGAGGTATTTGCAGAAGCATCCATTACTGGATAATCTATTAGTTTTAGGTTTTCTCAGCCAATATTTACCCAGTTAATTACCTGTGCTTTTTAGCCTCGGCAGGAATGTTCCAGGTGTGTTTGAACGACCTTCAGAACCATTTAGCATGGTTCATGAACTGGAGGTTTTGTTTGTAACTAAACAAGAGGTTACTGCCTCATCGGATTTAAGTAAATAAATATAACTGAAGGAAATTTGATCTGACATCTCATCTCTGGAGCCCGGTGATGTTTAAATGATGATTGTTAGGAGAATTAAGGCTGTGTAACAGGTTAACCCTACTGAGACCTTTAGTTATGCTGCTATAGTTAGTGCTGCCGGAGTCCTCATGCTGCACAAGCACATGCTAAACCAGCAATAACTACATTTTCTCTTTTCTCTCAGACCTGATGTTCGGGTGCTGGTTTCGGCACCACACGCTTGGATGTTTTTCCGGCTCGGCGTCACTCTGATGGTCTCCAGCAGCGGAGGCAGATCCCACCAGAGTGCAGGAACTCCCTCCATCGGTTGGACATTTGGAGACAATGTGCCTCCAAGGACCTCCCTCTAATGACTCATTATATAATCAATTTTGTTTTATAATTTAGTTTATTTTGTAACTATTCTATCACCAATTTAAATGTTATTAAAAATTTGTTATTTAACCTAATTTTCCTATAATTGAATATACATTTAGTATTTATTTAATTAACATCTAGGCCGCCTATGGAGGGCGGGTCCCCTGTTGAGTCTTGGTTCCTCCCAAGGTTTCTTCCTACCATTTTAGGGAGTTTTTCCTTTCCACTGTCGCCATATTCTTGCTTAACTTGAAATTAAATAAAAAGAACTGGCACAGCACATGACCTCTCCCCATTATAGTTGATGAATTCAGTTGGACTCGTGGTGGCCTAATACAGTAACACTGGTCAGGGTCACAGGACAGGGGGCTTCGAGTTCATTGCAGTTCAACAGATTTTATACATGTTAATATTTCCTTAGTTTGTTTGACTATATTGACTAAATATAGTAGTTTACATCTTACATTAAGCTCCAAGCTCATCATCACCCAAGCAGGATGGAGCCCTTGTTGACACAGGGTCCTCCCAAAGATTCTTCTTTATAACATTTAGAAAGTTTTTCCTAGCCACAGTCAACCGAGGCCTTACTTAATATGGGATTGGTCCTGGATATTAGAAGACAGTGTACAACTGTAAAGCTGATTAGAGAGAATGCACCATTGTAAGAAGTGCTATATAAATAAATCTGACTTGACTGGACACCAGTCGATGGCAGCCCTCCGTAAACGCACCACCCGACCGAGCCACATGAGCTGCCTCAATGCATTTTGAAGCCATAATCATTCCACTCGAGTTACATTCACATTTGAGGTCCTTTCACCCTTTTCGCACAAGGACAGAGTCTTCAGAGTCTGGTTATAGACACATTTAAACAGAAGGCCAATGCTGAGAAATATTGAGCACGTTTATTGACTACCTGGTTCAAGTGAAACATCCACCTCCGTTTTTACAATGGTCAGTGAAACATTGTGCATGAACCCCCCTCTAAAAAGGGTACATTATTGGAATACAAAGCACCTTTATACAGGAGTGATGAGAAAGCTTAGAATTAGGATTTTTAGCAGAAGCTACTCATTTCCTTTTTGAATTTCCTTTTTGTGTTTTCCAAACAGCTCTGTCTAAAATAATGTTGTAGTATCTAACTGAGGATATATGATGAGCCAAAATGGTGACATGAAGCACTACAAACATTCCCATTCATGGGATAAGAAGAATTTCTTCAGCTGGGACATATCTGAAGCGAATATCGACTGAAGAGCACGGACTGTCCCGTCTCCTACAATATTTTATACTACTATAGGACATGATATAGAGCAAGTCTCGGAGTATAGAAACCTTTTTGCTAATGTATAGTTACTAATTCAATCGAAGCTTAAAAGCTTTAAATAAATAACATTTATTGAAAATATTCGCTCGTTACCAAGACTACATAATCGGTCCTGGGAAATGAATTAATCGCAGTAACAATTTAGCTGCAAATTGCATTAAACATCACTGAAATGACAAAGCTTCGGATCAGCATACAGCAATTGGCTAAAATTCATTTGGACAAAAAAAGAAGAATAAATGGTTTAAAATGCAAATGATTGGCAAAAATCGACTACGTCATCATACACAGAACACATCCTGTCCGAACGTACTCTTTCATTTTATCAGTCGCCTAAAACATGCACTCAGTCCAAAACAGAAAAAAGTGAAACACCCCCCCCCCCCCCCCCAATTGCACTCTGCTCTGCCACGATTACACGAAACAATGGCAACAAACTCAAAGACCAAAACTAACTAAAAACAAAGGGAAAAGCCTGTGAACTGGAATGCCGATTCCAGCAGCAAGACTTGTGCTAAACCTCAATGCGCGTTGGTCCTTATTGACTGATGGCTTGTATCGGAGTTGCAGAAATACTGGTGAGCACTGGCAACGCGTGGGACATCAGACACCCAGTTTATTAGCTTGTGTTAACACCACCTTCAAAACTGGCATGAAGGCGGAGGTCTCGCTGAAGTTGCTGTTGCTGACGATGTGCGTGTGGATGTTGAGGCCGTCTGCGTAGGCACGAGACTCGATGCTGTGAGCCATGGTATGAAGGCCTCCCACAATGGCTGGGGAAAGCTGGAAAAACAGTACAGGTGATGAAAACACTGAGCCAAGAAGTTTACTTTCCTCATGTTCAACGTGTACACTGCTCACAAAAATGAAGGGGACATTTCAAAATGAACATGAAGAGGAATCCACAAGAACTGCTGGACAAGCTGATTCTGTCCATGCCCCATCCATCCATGTGTGTGTGTGTGTGTATTGTACTCACATATCACAATACTTACAGTTTGATCTCTCAGTTTGTCATAAAGGGACTCCAGTCTCTTGTTAGCATCATCCAGCTTCCTCTTGGTTTGCTGTTGGGAAAAGTGTTAGGATTTTTAAAAACAATTACACATTACACAACAATCTCAGGTCACAAAAGAGCAAATGAGTCACTGGAGAGGCAGAAAAGGCTGAACTCACTGGGTCTGTAGCAGCAGCCAAGCATTTCTGGATCAAGCCCTCGAATGTCGTCTTCAGAATGAGGTGCTCATCTGGGATAGGTTTTTTTGTGATCTTCTCAGTAGGCAGGGATTGCATTGGCTTGGGGAAAACACATTTAACTCAGATTTCAATAAACCTTCAGGATCACTCTAGGACAAACACAGGGATTGTCTTGGGAAGGCAAGGATGCTGTTTACGGGGCAACTTTTACTGATATCCAAAAATATGTTCTGAATACCTGTATAACATCTCCAGTGGGAGCTCCTGGTGCCCCCTCCAAAGGCATGTTGGGCATAGCAGGGTTTCTGTGTGCTGGGACCATGGGCTGCTGTTGGACTGGGGTGAAGAGGGCAGGAACACCGGTTGCCTGGTGTTGCTGCTGAGCAGGAGGCTGCATGTTGGTCACAGGCTGTGGTTCACCCAGTGGAGCCATGATGGGTGCTGTGATCGGAGCAGGAGGAGTGTAGCTGACCGGGACCTGAAGATGTAAGTAATGTAAACCGAATTTTTTATAATGTTCCACAAGGCAGGTATATACACTCTGGCCACTTTGTTAGGTACACCTGTTAACCCTCTCATATATATATATATATATAACACACATATCTGATCAGCCAATCACATGGCAGCAACTTAATTCATTTAGGTATGTAGACATAAGCAAGATCTGGTGAAGTTCAAACCAAGCATGGGAATGGGGAAGAATGGTGATTCTGAACAGGCTGATCTCCGTTTTTCAGAAACTGTCGATCCTCTTACTCTTTCCACAGAAGATTCAGAAAAAAAATATCAACAGTCGCAGTTCTCTGGGAAAAATGCATTGTTAATGTCTGAGGTTAGAAATGAATGCACAGCGGATTTTAGCTGAAAAAAAAGGCAACAGTAGCTCAAATAATGACTTGTCACAACCAAATTATGCAGGAAAGCACCACTGAATAAACAACATGCTAAACCTTGAAGCAGATGGGCTACAGCAGAAGACTACACAGGGTGCTATTTCCTTCAGCAAAGAACAGGCAACTAAGGCAACAGTTCACACAAGACTCACCTATTAAACATTAAAAGATTCAAAAAATATTGGCTGGTCTGGTGAGTCTCAACTCCTGTGCTGGCATTGGATGGTAGAACATGAAATCATAGCTCCAATTCTGCCAGACAGCTGCTAATGTAATGGTGTGATGAATTTTCTTGGCACACTTTAATACCACCTGAGTACTTGTTTAAACACCCCAGCTTACCCAAGTATTGCTGGTGATCATGTTCATCACAGCATACCATCTTCTAACGGCTACTTCCAGTAGGATAATGTGCCCTGTCCCACATCTTAAATCATCTCAAACTGGTTTCTTGAAGTTCCCTGTACTCAAAAGGCTCCTACCATCACCAGATCACCAGAGGTGCGATACAAGCCTTTCAATGGAGCAAAAACTCTGAGGAACCTTTCCAGCACCTTGCTTATAATCTACACCATGACAGATTAAACAGTTCTGAAGGTAAAAGCTGTACCTAACATAGTGGCCAGGGAGGGCACATGATTCACATTTTCGTGAATGATTAGGTGAAATAAATATTCATTTGATAAGATTTTAAGCCTTAATTCCTAATTTAGGAATTACTGGTAGAATTTAGGCTAAAATAACATATGAACAAATCAGCAAACAATAAAACATTAGCCATCTTTGATTCATAATCAGTATGCATCTGTCCCTCATTAACTGTACCTTCTTCTTTTTGGGTCCTCGGCTGAGAGCAGGAGGATCATTCCAGCCGTTCTGGGGTCCTGAGACAAAACAGTCACAGATAACTTTATTACTTATGCTCGCAGGAAGTACAAACCCATCCATCCTCTCGTCTATCCTGATAATCATTCAGCGTTCCATGCAAAATTGGTCTCAGGAAAAAAGATTCATTAGTGTATTGCTCCTGCCCATGAATATAAATCAGGATAATGATTACAATAGGAGTTTCAGCCCAACAAATCATTCATCTAAACCAAATTAAGGATACGACGTTTCAAAGCAATCACTGGACATGACACTGCTTTGGTTATTCTGATCCTACTGTAATATAGAGGGGAAAGCAGATATGACTTGACAGTGGGATCAACGTACTCTACACGGAGCTAAATTTAGAAGGCAAGCAAAAGTAAATGATGGCGCTTGGTCTGTTGCGCCTTACAAACCCACGGTTCCTTTCTCATCAGGATAATAGCTGACCTAGATTGCTCATCATGCACACTGCTGATAAGAATTTAATACCTTCTGCTCACATCAGATACAAATCTAGGGCGTTGGCTTTTGTTTATAATGGTTTGCCAGCATCTGCAACATGTAAGCTATTGGCATAAGTGCTTGGGTTCCAGTTACATGCTGTTGGCCAGACATTACCATAGTAACATAGTAGTATAGCTCGCATAAACTGACGGAAAAAGAGACGTGTGCGTGTTGATTTTGCTGTACTGTGAATACTGCTACTGGATGCAAAATGTGTGTCTGCCTGTCTCTACCTTTTTAAGACTGTGGCCGTGGTTAAATCAAAGATGTTGAATATCACATACCTGTATTTGCTCAAAACACCCTAGGGCATCCATTCGTGATGTACATTTGATTGTGGTTTTTATTGAAGCCAGTAAATATTTTGCAGTTATTGATTCACATGAATTTCACATTTCATTATAGGACGATTACGGTCCATTTAGCTGATATGTTAAAAAATAAATACATAAAAGAAAATCACCTTCCAAAAACATGGCTGCATCTTGTATCATATCCCCTGTGGATAAGATTAAAAATGCTTTCTAAAAGACTTAAAACATGCACCACCAAACGTTATGTAACTGATACTCGTACTGCACCGAGCCAATTATTCTTCTATGAATAGCCATTGTGGTAACACACTGTTTTGGACTTTCCTGCTTGTGTCTCACTAAATAAAGGTGAATATATATTAGCATCTTATGTCCCTAACCGTCGACTGGTAAAACTCGGAAAATATATCCTACTCTAAAGTAAACCAAATTTTAACACAAGGAATAAATTATACTGGGGAAATAAATATTGCGATATATGTGGAGGTGTAAATGTTTCCAAACGAGCAGTGAGGCAATGTCAAAACACCTATAATTACAGTTTGTTACTTGGCCATGTGTGGCACCCTTATATGCCATGTCTAAAGAGGTCCTCTTCTCATTATTCCATACATTGTACATACTGATCGACTATATTGAGCAGAACGTATTGTAGATGATTTGGGACACTCCCTCATATGGTTTCACCGTTACCGTGAGACAGCTAATTTGCTGCATAACAACACCAGTGTGAATGCTTGGTTTAACAACAAGCCTGGCACCCAAGATAACAGCGTGCACACGTCTTTTCTAATAAAAGAATCTAATTACAGTATTGTGCAAATGTCATGGGCATTCTGTATTTATCTTCTGCTTATTCTGTATTTAGGTTTGAGTGGTCACTGCACTTTGTAGTTCTACAATTTGTTTCTCTGCAAACTTTAGGTCCTGTTTACTGTCCACATTTTAAAAATATTCCCCTTACTGCTCCAATTTTTAGGTGTACAGTCAGAGGCAGCAGCTCACCTGTTGCAGCGCAGCCTGTTCATCGTTGATCAGTGCTCACAGGATGGGGGTGGCTGGACATTTTCGACATTTTTGGTGGACTCTTTGTGGTGGATTAAAATTCCAACAGCACTGCCGTGACTGATCCACTCAAACCAGTGCAACACATACTAACAGATCATCACCAGTGCAGTGATGAGAGTGAACCATCACCCAAAAATAGTACCTGATCTATGCTGGGGGACAAAAGGGGACTAAAAGTGTGTAGAGAAATCGGATATCTACAACTGTAGACCTCCAACGTGCAGTGACATCTAAAACAGATCATTTGCAATACAATACCATAATTCTAGTAAACGAAAATTGTGTTGTGTGTATGGAATTATTAGTAATAAATCGTGTACATGACCACTTACAAAGAAAAAAAGAACCAACAAATACTACTATCAAACCTGCACTTAATTCTTCTAAAATTGTTCATGCATTTATTAATCAATTAGATATTTTAAGTGTTTACCAATATGACGCATCGATCGCAAAACCTAATGAGTATTGTTTCACTATTGTGCTTCATCATTTTAGTTCAAACCTGATGTCTTCTCTATATAAATCACTTACACTTTGAACCAGAACTGGCAGTACGAACCTTAGGATGAGGATTAAGTGAAAGTAAAGGCACTGTGGTGCAGACCTGTTTTCTGGGAGGCTGGTATCAAGGCAGGCTCAGTCTGAGTACCTGAGGCTCCGGATGGAGGAGGTGGGAGGAAGGCGGTGGGAGAGCCCGGTCCGCCGTGCTGGAACGAGACTCCCGAAGAGAAAGCAGGAGGAGAGAAGGAAGAAGAGGAGGAGGACGAAGGAAGAGGTGCAGAGGGAGGATGAGATGGCCTGTGGAAGGTGGGAGGTGCAGGCTGAGAGGAACCAGGAGGCATGAACTGGGGGGGATAATGAGGAACAGGGGCAGAAGATGAAGGAGGAGGGGGAAGAGGAGCAGCCGTAGAAGAGGAGTACTGGAGAGGCTGATAGATTGCTGGTGCCCCAGCACTAGGTGTGAACTGCTGAACCTGGGAGTAGGCTGGGGTTTACACAGACAAGAGAGAGCACGCAAATGCAGTCAGACACATTCCGAAAAGAAATGCATCATCAGTCTACATTCATTAACATGCAAAGATGTTTATTCTAACCATGAACATGTTAATGTTAATTAGAATTCAGCATACTGAAAGAATCTCCGGTCTAATATCATGCAAAGTTCTATCAGCAGCCAGATAGAAGACCCTGTTCACACCTGGTCGTTTTTTTTGTTGATTATTACCATTTTTAAAACGGTATTAAAAAGCATATTAATAAACTACCGCCTGAAAGATGTGGTCATGTTTCAAAATATTTAATTGGAACCACAGTTAACATACACAAGTAAGCTAACAGCCACACTACAAAACTGTAAAACCACAAAACACACGGTAAGAAAAATGACCATTTTTAACTTTGAATTTGTATTCGTCCCATAAACGAGGGACCTCAATGGCTCAGCATTACATATCTAGGACCAAGGGCTGTATAAACTAGTGTACATGCCCTCACAAGTACAAGTTGCAATTCGTTATGTTTCATCTGCTGGATTTCTTGTCAGAAGTCACCTTATCAAAGCATTCGATCAAAGCTTGCTGAAAAAGAAGTGCCCTTTTGGATTTACTTTAATTCAATTAAATTAAATTAAAATTTATTTCTATAGCGCTTTTTATAATGGAACATTGTCTCAAAGCAGCTTTACAATCTTATAGTATCTTAAAAGGCCAATCAAAAATGGAGCAAGCCTAGGGCAACAGTGGCAAGGAAAAACTCCCTGAAAGTAGAAGGAAGAAACCTTGGGAGGAACCAAGACTCAAAAAAGGACCCGTCCTCCATGGGTGGCCTAGATGTTAATTAGGTAAATACTTAAAAGTATATTAAGTAATAGTAAAATTAAGTAAATAATTTAAATAAAAAGTACAAATAATAATACCATTTAAATTAGTAATGAAACAAATAAAATACATTTTAAAACAAAACAGATAATAGATGGTAAAATGATTATAAAATGAGTCCTTTAACAAAAGGGGATATAAAGCACGAAGGAAAAAATAAAAGTAATTACCCAATATGGCCCATCTGTGGTAGGAACTATATGATAGGTGCAATAGGTAGGTGTACCCCTAGTGTAAATATTGTACATTTTCTTTGATCTAAATTCATCTTTATTTTTATGATTAGAATGTTTATTATTTGTGTAAAGGGGCGTAACTGTAACAAGTGGAATTTCCCTCTGGGATCAATAAAGTATTTCTGATTCTGACTGAGCGACATATTTACACATAATTAAGATATTATTGTAGATGATACATAATGCACACCCCCTACCACATACCTCACGTCTGGCTGTTAGATGTGGTTTGTCTAAAATCTAGAAATTGTTTCACCTATATGACGCATGAGAGAAAGAGTCCAAAGAGACAGGACACCCTTTTATTTCAGGAGCAAAAAGGGGGAAAAAAAATACCCCAGCTCGTAATGGGTGAGTAATTAGCCTATGTCCGGAACACCTTGCATTAAGGGCAAGTTTTTCCCCAATGAGAAGCAGGTCATGCAACATATCAAAGAAGACCAGAACGGTCTCAGATATCGACTTCCCTAATCAGATCCGAAATATCTCTTGTGGTTCAAAAGTATTAAAATCAAAAGTACAAAACTTGAGTTGTTTATCACAGGCAACTGAAGATGGAACTGACGAGTCTGATGTTCGGGGGACGCAGCTACCGTATCATAGCCTCAGACAACCGACACCCAGAAAGACCACCAATTTCACACAGCACTGTTACACCTCACATACATGTACGACAAGCCACGTAGTAGCCATCCGAAGACCGATACTGATAATAGTTATGACACAATGCTGATACTCCAGGTACAGAAAAAACCAAGGTGTAAACAGGGTCAGCGGTCTTATTGCATATAGACATTCTACAATGCAAAAGAGTATTTAGAATGTAAAAAAACAAACCTTTGAAATGTTTGCCGAAAAAGAAAAAGTAAACAGATGTGTGCGTTTGTGTGCAGGTAAACAAGATAGAGTGGATTAAACACTTACGCTGGTATTGCTGCGAGTACATGAATGGACTGGAAACAGCAGGGCTGGCACTCGCTGGAGCCTGCACCGGGAAGGCGGCCGGATTTAGGTCAGGCTGAAAAACAAGAAAGAGAAGAAAAAAGTGAAAGGCTTTACACCTGCTCAGCCACAGGGCCGAGGTTTCAGCTGGTATCAGCACACCTACAATCAAGTCATTTTTTGTTAGAACAGTATGACACATCATGAGTTATGGGATTGACTTTCATAATTGTAACTTAGATGTAATCTGCATTTCTGTCTATAACCGTACCATTTTCTCCAGTTTGCTTCATTTACCGCTAACGTTAGGCTACAAAGTAATGCACTGCAGTAATCTGAATTTTTTCCTAAAACAAACTAATGTAATGCATTACAGATTTTTGTATTCCTACAGTTAGCGGTTAATAAAAAAAAAGTCTTACATTGCTATTTCTGAATAAAAAATAGTCATTATTTAAAACGCAATTATAACAAACAGTCTTTATATATATTAAGCGCTAAGTGATAATTGACAATATGCACAGCCGACCAATGATAGGTGAACAACACTTTGTGAAGCTTTGAATCACCTGAATTAGGGACGCACTAACACTGCTAGCGCTGTACTGGAAGAACTGAGGCTCTGCGCCCGATAACAGTTTACAGAGATGTAACGATAAGCAGGTAGGTAAAGAAGCAATGTGCAAATATTATAGACTGTGTGAATGTTTAACATGGCATGAACATGATGTTTATTTCATTTTGTCAGAATCTTATGAGGATAAAACAGGTTTCGAAAGTCATTGGAAGAGCTGTAATGTTATTATACTCGTATCTGTAGCCAAATGCAAGTACATTTCCATTTATATTTTTTAGCAGAAGCCCTTATCTTCTAGAATGACTCATAATTAATACAGTCTTACAATCCAAGCAATTGTGGGTTAAGGGCCTTGCTCAGGGACCCAACTGTGGCAGAGATGGGATTTGAGCCCTGGACCTTGTGGTCCACAGTCTAGTACCTTAACCGCTAGTCCACCACAGTCACATAAAACTTCCCTTGTTTCAGCCTGGGTTCGAACCCAAGACGACTTTATTTAACACTCCATACATCACTCTTGTATCACACCTGCTCCGTCCGTACCGAGCTTACAGCACCTCATATCCTACACACTGAGTAGATACAACATCTATTTACTCTAAATCCTCATATTTTATCATTTATAACATACCTTTATTGGTCGAATTAATATTTTTTATATGTTTTATAAGTTTTGTCATGTTTTTTTAAATGTAAAAGTTCATCAAATACATGTATACGATAACTATACCACACGTACTACGCATGTGCAGATCGAGTTCCGGAAAAACCTGCGAAACAGCGAAAATCCGCGATATATTTTTCCATTACTATTTTTTGAAAACCCACGAGTCCACCAAAGGTGAAGTGGCGAGAGAACACTGTATTCTGAAAACCCAGTGAAAGACTTGAACATTTACACAATGGCATAAAATGTGTTTAACATGCAAATGGAGATCAATTCTTTAAAACAGAACGAGAATTAGAAGAGCAGTAGATCGACAGCTTTTACTGAGACAGCGCAAACAGACGTGGACAATACAGAAAGACGACAGACATGCAGGACTGCGGGTCAGCATGACACTGCAGGGAGTGGGACAGGGTGAGACATCATACTGAGCATGTGGGGCCTGGTTTTAGGGAGGGGGGTGTTTAGTGTGCGACTGCTAGGCGTCACTAGTTAAGCAAAAGAAACTTGACAGTTTTATAGCTGTAACTGTCTGTGAAGCTTCAAGTACAAGAAGAGATGAAGAAAAGTTCTGGCATAGGTATTAGTGGCTTCAACATGGAGAGGCTTGCTATATGAAACCAAAAGCAATAGAGAACTTTGAACCCCTTTACAGTACACAATTTATTATCTTGATTTTGTGCAAGAAACTGAGGCGAGGAATTTTCACACAGTGCTGAGTATCATGTTCTATGCCAATACCACAAAAGGTAGTTATTTCAATAGCAATACCAGTCTTTTTTTAAACATAAAGTATATGAAACTAAATATAAAGTATTTTCATATTAAGTATCAGCTGATAGAGATAATATGGCTACACAATGATTGTGCAGCAAAATTATATTGTTTAATATTAGTTTTGTGCCTGCTTCTTCAAACATAAAGCAATAAGAAATCAGAGGCACTTCCGTTTCTGTTTCTCAAATGGATAAGAAAATTATTCTTCCAATTTAGAAAGAATCTGCTTCAGCTGCATGTGTGATCCTTTTAAAGACAACAGTTTTTCCTCAGCACAACTAGTATGAAAACGAACAAACCATAGTTTACAGTATCTTCTCCACTTCTTCAATTTTCTACATTTCAGATTTATTTGGCGGTACGAGGGCGTAAGCGGTTAGCACAGCCAACTCGCAGTTCCGAAGCTCCTTGGCTTAATCATTTTACATTTACGACATTTAGCAAACACCCTTACCCAGAGCGACTTACAACTGATACAGTCTTACAATTCAAGCCATGGCGGGTTAAGGGCCTTGCTCAGGGACCCAACTGTGGCAGCTTGGTAGAGGCAGGATTTGAACCTATGACCATCATATCCAGAGTCCAGTGCCTTAACCACTAATCGACCACAGCCCAAATATGGCTAATT
Source organism: Parotocinclus haroldoi (assembly GCA_034779995.1). NCBI lineage: Eukaryota > Metazoa > Chordata > Actinopteri > Siluriformes > Loricariidae > Parotocinclus > Parotocinclus haroldoi. The sequence goes on along the minus strand of JAUZST010002499.1, from coordinate 24,038 downwards.
CCAACCCTAACCTCGCCAGTATGGAGTTTATTTGGCCTCCTCAGGTCTGTTAGGGATTATTCAGAGTACTTTGGTTTCCTCCTTTGTTCCAAAACTGTGCCAGGTTAACATTTTGTTCTAAATTGGCCAGGCGTGAAGGTGTCCGACTAGTATTGATGTAACCATGCTCCTGTTGCTGGTGACGCATCATTAAGTAAACAAAACAAAATCAATCATGTTGTTCAAAGTAATTAACACTAGTGTTTTTTTGTTGCTTATTTAACGTTCAGCTTTCGGTCGTAAATAAGCACTAAATTTTGAGACTTATTGGTAATTCACAGTACTGAGTCACTGTAAGGTCCATGCACACTGTTTAAAATGGCACACTTTAGCACACCTTGTTTAGCACACTATAAACACAAATACAAGAATAATTTTATTGTGCACTTTTCAAGGGATTGGAAATGTCCATCTTAAATGTTCCTGGTTTTGGGGGTGAGGGTGGGGGTAGGGGGTTGTAGCTCCATTAGAACCCTAGGAAAGTGTGGTGTGTCTGCGTGTGGCGTGTGGGCACAGCTCCATCTGTACCTGTGGGTCTTTGGCTGGGGCTAGCGGGCGAGGGGCACTGGGTAGAACTGTAGGGGTTTGGTTACTCCAGGAAGTGACAGTAGAGGCAGCCCTAACCTGAATACAACAGAGACAGACAGACACACACACACACACACACACACACACTGTGGCTGCCATCGGGTGAGGAGAATGGATAGGATGCATGTGAGGAGGGAGGACAAAAAGAGCTCAGAGGACGGTGCACATGGGGCATAAGTGACGGTTCATGAAATGTTCTAACTGGTGGTCTAACAAGCCTGGCCCAAGTCCATCACGGGTTCGAGTGTTAGGCATTTCACATACAGCTCCAAGTAACAATGTGACAGCATGCTAAATGGGAGCGCTCCGGCTGCGAGAAAAACACACTCATTACCGGTGCTTATGCGAGTGAAATTCTGGAGAGTATAATACTGCATCCTGTTTGTGCCGAAACAGGAGGAAATGCACCTGAAGGTCTTTGCATTCTGTATGTATTTGTATGTAGCTTTGGAATCTCTAGTCAAATTGCTTCTTTGCTGATTACCTAAATGCAAAACTGGTTAAATTCAGGACTAAACAAACGTAAACAACACTCCCTATATAAAACAAGACATCGGTTTTGCAGTAGCTAGTATTTTATACTCTTGTAGTCTATACTAATTTATACTCATACTTATTCTGGTCTGACCTTCCACTTGTGCTTGACATGAGCGAGTGTGTGTGAGTGTGTGTGTGAGAGAGAGTTATCAGTACCTGCTGGTAATACTGTTGTGTAGGGGCAGCAGGAGTAGGCTGAGGGGGTAGTGCTTGAGGTTGAGGCTGGATTGGTCTGTAGCCTTGTGCAGGGACAGCAGCTTGAGCCACTGGTTGTCTGTTCTGCACTGGTGCTACCGCCTGCTGGCCCAAGGCTCTGCACAAACGCTCACGCAATTGCTGTACTGCAACCTGGTAATTAAAAAAAACAAAAAAAAAGAGCTGAAAGTCTGAGCTTCGTCACGGGATGTAACACTACAATCATAAAACGGTAGCTCCAGCAGTACAGTCTCAGGTCAATCTCGTTACGTTCTGTGAAATAGGGCATCGGACTGGAATTTACGTTCAACAGACATGGCCATAGTCACACTGCCATTTAGTGCTACTGTAATGTACAGACGGAGGGTATTTTCACAAGAAAACTCGTAAATGCGAAAGAGATACTGCTGAAAACGTGCAACCATTTACAGATACCATCTACAACGTATGGAAATGCACTAGATCGTAAATCAGGTAATATACTGTCTAGAAAAAAGCCGTAACACTTAAGAGCATGGCACGATGGACTTGACACTTGTCCGAAGGCAGCCAAAAATGCATTTTCTATAGTTATAGGTGAGAAAGAATATACAGGTAGTGAAGATACAACAAAAGAGGACTACTTAAAGACAGGCACACACAAATGCCATACAAATGTACAGCTTGTTACACATCAGTCAGGCACACAAACATCTAACTTTTACATTACAGTTTTACTTCCTATAATAATTTGTAAGACCTTGGCCTTTAAAGCAGGCTAACTGTATAATATAGATAACTGTATAATGTACGCTCGCATCGTCTCCGCTATACTGGCAGCACAGTGTGTACAGTCGTGTAATAAGTCACTGGACAGCAAAGATTTGCACACTGAACACTTTTGGCTGTATTTGGTGGATATTAGGCTGTTGATCCCAAACATCGTTTCATGTAGAATAATCACTATTTTTGTGATCATATTTTATATCTACTAGTATACCTTTTACGAAGCAAGCTTTCTGGCCAGATCACGCAGACCTGGGCATGCACTCTGTGTAGGTGTTATGCTAAAGAAATCATCTTAGGTATGTCTGGGCATACTTAGTCAGATGCTGGTAGATAGGCTATAAGAACTGCTCACATTTACAGATGATGTTAGGAAGCCGGTTGACGAACATGCTATTTGACTTCCGGAGGATTTAATACAGCAGAAATGCCTTGGTCATTTTGCAACAGCTGCGATACACACACAACTGTGCGCCCTGTATACAATGTACAACGTGTGCAGTCAACCTGAGAGCTTGGCTTTTCGAGTACCTGTGTCCCACAGCTACTCCTCTCTGTAAAATGTATACAACTGAAAATAAGGTGTATATTGATTGGCCCAATCGGCCTTCAGAGAGCAGTGGCACGTGATGACAGTATGCCGATACTAAAGCCACCAGAGACATGGAACCTAGATGAAGCAGATTAAGTTGCCACAACTCATGAACTGGACAGAGTAAAGGACACTGATCCAGATGTTGAACGCATTCTGCCTGGTATAATCAGAGTAATCAGGCATAGAGATTTAATTCAATACATTGCTTTAAATGTTTCTCCAAATTCCTATATAGTACAGCAAATCAAATGATCGGATTTATTCTCTGAACGATGCATTTAAAATATTCCGTCCAGTGTAAACAGCTAATTTCATAGAAAGACAAAGGAGAATTTAAGAGGCGTGCCTGTTCAGTGTTGGCAGGCAGGTAGGAGATGGCCGTTTGGAGGCTGCCCTGAGAAGCCAGCAGACCAGCATACTGACTCATCTTTTCTGCCAGCAGGGCACCCACAGCAGGGGCCACACCACCGTGAGTCTTCTCCACAGCCTGCCGCAACACCACCACTTTCTCCACTAGATCCTTTGGGGAGAAGAGAAAAAAAAAGAAATACAACAGTCAAGTTGCTCTTTGTTATGCCAACTAACGGACCTTTTCTATACTAAGGTGCTGGCAACAAGCAAGTCCCCACATTTAACACATGTAAAGAGGAACTAATTTTAGATATCGGCGCATGCATGGTACAGCAGCAGTTCACTAGTCCGCTTCCTCAGTGAGCTATGTTTAAGAAACATAATTGCCCTTGTGTGTGAAGGAGGGATGATCAGGAGGAGCAAGAGCAACCCACCCACTACCCACTGTATGTGGGTACAGTTGCCAGGTTTGCTTATTTAGACTGGCTTTTTCCATAACCTGTGGCTTATATTTCTCGTGATCTGGCAACCCAGGAATTAAGTGCAGTGAAATGGCTGCTAAACAAGTTTGTGAAGGCTCTGAAAAGCAGCACATCATTGAGGAAATGAATTTCATTATTTATTAAAATAAAGTTTGATGTTTACATCAGAGCCTTTTTCTGGATGCAAAGCAGAAATTCGACTAGTCGTGTAAACTCGGAGCATCCCCATTATTTTATTCCCCATTTTCTTTATAACACACGCACTCTATAACTCCCAGTCCTTACCTGTAAAGACAGAGGGCTACTGGAGTCCTGTGCTTTAGACCAGCAAGACACCAGCTGCTCCACGCTGCCTGCACAGATGTAACAGAGACAGGCCTGTGATTGCAGAGCTGGGTCACCAGCAGCCTCCAGTCTGGAACCCAGTAGTTCTAAAAGGAAAAAAAAAGATTTGCACATCATTAGCTATGCTTATTGAACCCTGTCAAACATGTTCAGTACAATAAAAACGCACAGCACAGGAGATTAATAAATGTGATCACTGAGGACTCACCACAAAGGGAGGAGAATTCCTCAGGATTTGCATAGGTCATTACTGCAGCCAGAGCCTCCTTCCAGTTCTCTAGATCACACGTCTCCAGAACATGTGACCAGTCTTTCATCACCACAGCACTTATTATCTAAAGGACAAAAAAGATTTTGGCGGTAGAACCCATCGAGTATTGGTAATTGATAAAGTAAATGCATCTACACCCATCAGCAAGCTGTAATGTATGGGCATGCCTGGTCTGCACCCCGCTCACTCCGGTCCTCTAGCACTGCTCGACTGGTCCCCCCGTCTCTTAGAGAAGAATCTAGATGAGTACCTTCCTCGTCCTCTGTTTTGGCTCCCAAGTGGTGGAATGAACTTCCCCTCAATGTTCGACCAGCTCTTTGGCTATCTTCAAACGCCATTTATTCCGCAATTGCCTCAACTAAACCACCCACCCCACCCTTGTCTTTCTTTCTGTTAAAATAACCCAGCCATTTCAGTTTCAGAAGTGTATTCTTGTTTAGATTCCTGATTATTAAGAACGGTTTATGTTACTGATGTCTTAAAGCACTTTTGTGAGTCGCTCTGGATAAGGGTATCTGCTAAATACTGTAAATGTAACATGTAAATGTCTTGCTACCTCACTCCCATACCAAGATCAGGATCCAGACTCAAACTATACCTTTAGACTACTAGCACACTAGTGCTGTGTAATCTTGGTTGGTATTATGCATCTTGTAAGGGTTAAGTTGCATTTTATTTCTTTGTACCAATATTATGTCCAGATATTTGTGTTTCTGCCTCACCAGAGACTCATGAGTCTCAGTGCCTCTGGGTGGGATTTGTGCAACAACTTCACATTACATTTGCAGATTAAAAGAGGCAAACCTTCTTCAATTAAAAAGAAGATAACTCACTAAGAGGGACAAAAACCTAAACTTTAGAGAAAGCACAAACCTTAACAGTGCCACCTTGACTCACCTTGCCAATTTTGCTTTGGGTTTTATTCAAGTACTTCCTCTGGGTCTTTGCAAGGAGCTCCGGCCCACCAGCAATAGCTAGGATGATGGCGTCGGCCATCCGGTTGTCATGCAGGCAAAGGTTTACAGCAGCTTCAAAGTCTCCAATAAGCAGTGCCTGAGTGATCAGTCCATCAATACCTACGAAAGCAAGCGAATCAACACCACCAAGATCACTTCAAGTGTCCAGTCACTAACTTTTAACATTTCAACATTTGGAACCGGTTACATTTATTACATTTCTACAACCTACCTGGGGTAACTGAGAGTTTAGACGGGATATGTTTAGCAACAGGCTTCTGTTCAAGTTGTAAGCTGCCTTTAGCTGCAGGACCGTTTTCTTCCACCTGCATATATGGCACAACTGTTACACCTGACTGGGATTGCAGACTCAAGTATTTTAAGCCACAGAGAGTCAGCATGCAACAATAATTATCCAAATTACGTAATAGTACATGTTTTTATATACTTATACCCAGTCAGTACTTGTCAGTGCAATTAACCCGAGAACAGAAATACTCGCATTGTTTAAATGACCGTATTACAGACTATGAAACAGGACATTGAGCGGACATATGTACACTATAGTCACAGTATTTTTATGCTAATGCAGCGTAAATATGGTGTGCAAACGATACATAACGTGTCAGAGATGCGCGAGGAGAACGTTGCCATAAACACACAGCATCCCTAATGCCACTATTCTAAGCCTAAATGTTGCACACACGAAAAAGCTTTATGAATTTACAGAAACTCACGAAAATATTAAAAGAAAAGATAGAAAATAGTAATTTCCTGTTACGACCCTGTCTCAAGAAAAGCTCTAACACTTAAAAGGGACCTGACAGTTTTGACGGAAGCCAATAACGTGTTGACAGAGAGCATTACGACCCACAAAGAGGTGGAAAGTCACGCGAACAAACACAAATAACTTGTACCAAGGAAATCTCTAAATCCCTCAACTGATTTTTTTAGCCTTTAGTCCAAACATGAGTAGAGACCATGTTAGTAGAAGTTAGTTAGCTACACGTTTACACTTGCACATGGATGGAGTTCCGCTCCTAAATGTGCAGTGTTGACTGGCTGTGGAAGCAACCAGCTATTTACAGAGGCAATGTCCGAAAAAACGGGGCAAAAAAAACAACCCAAAACTCCAACATTTTATTTCCTTTCCTAATTTACCATGTGATCCAAAATAAGATTAAAAACTACTGTGGTTAGAAACTGAACTGAAACACTACTGTCTGTTTGTGCTGTAGAAAGCATCATTTGTGCTACTTCCAATATGAAAAAAAAATGTATCCTTAGCTATTATGGGAGTTATTATGATGTTACTCGTACGACCATTGTTGCATTATAACATAAACATTTAAATATGTTTATTTAGCAGCACAAACTAGCACATTTGGTCTCTAAGGGGGCTGTGCAACGCCACAGGTAATTTAATTTATCTGAAATAGAAGCAGCAGAAACGATTTCTATAGCACAAACAGTCAGTAGTATTTATCTTTGCTGCTGTAAGCTTCATGAAGCTATTATTTATAAGACCTTGGCCGTTAAGAGTGGCTGAACGTTGCTCAAAAGCACATTTTTCCGTCATCTGTGTGTAGACAGTAGTGATGCATCAAAACTCTTCATTCATATTCTCACCAAAATATCAAGTATATCAAGTATATCAATATCAAGTATTTGTTCCATAAGCATTCATCTCTGTTCTCTGGTCTAGCCTGACAGTCTATATTTTTCAGAGAACCAATGCCTGTCTTTGTTCTTGTTCTGAAAACTGAAAGTGTCATTTTCGCATGACGTCTTATTTAGTGTACTAGCACGTCTTGGATCATGAAGGGTATTTGAGTGTCAAAACAACCATTATTAATTAAACCAATATCAAATTGATAAAAAAAAAATTGGTAAGACTCTCAAGATGAAATAAACAGCTCTTCTTGGTCAGCTGAGCGAATGCCCATCACTAACAGGAAACAAGAAGAAGTTTCCCAGTGTTAAAAAAACAACACGTATGTAACACACCAATAATGAGAAACTTTCCACCATGTTGTCAGCATTCCTGTGTGAGCCTCCAAATGAGGTCTCTGAGCAAAATATGCTACTGCAATCGATCACACAGGGATGCTGTGGCAGGACGCTGGACTACGGCAGGTACGGTGAGGATACCTCCTCCAATGTCGGCTCCTCGTTAAGCGCATCAGCAGTGAGGTCCACGTTGCTGGTTTCCTCTCCATCTGATGGTACAGCGTTCAGCTCCAGCTCCGGTTCTGGCTGACCGATAGCACGAGGTGCAACGTCGAGCTCGGGTGCGACATCTAACTCGGTCATATCCATTTCAGGAACAGGGTGCTGTGTAGCAACGGGTGGTGTAAAAATAGGAATAGACTGGGGGTCAGGTTGAGGCAAGGAGCCTGGAATTGCTGACTGATGGTCAGTCTGTGACATGAGATCATGAGGGAAATGAGATGACAGTAGATCAACTGGAGGTACCAGCACTGAGTCTTGTGAGTCAGCTGGCAGAGCTAATAGTGGCATGGGCTGCGGCTGGTCAATCAGACAGTCTAGGACATGTGCTGATGCAGAGATGTCCAGATCCTCTGAGGGAACTAGAATGTGGTGAAACCCACTTGAATCCAAACCCAGTGCCCAAATCTGAAGATCAAGAGCACCCGTTTCAGGCTCTTTTGGAGCTACTGTAGGAACAGGTTGAGGTAAGGTCTCTTGATAAGGAGAAAATAAATCAGATTGGAAAGCACAGAAAGGTGCTGAAGGAGTTACAAGCTGTGGATGCTCAGCCTGCTGTATCATACCAGCAAATGGTTCAACAGGACATGTTTCCTCAAACGCAGATGTGAGGTCAGCCAAGGAGCCACAGGGTGCAGATTCAGTTTTGTCATGTATAAGACTGGCACTGGGGTGAAGTACTGGATTGAGCAATGAGGGATTGGAGACTGGAAATGGTCTGGGTCCAGAAGTGGGAGAAGAGACAATGGCTGTGGAAGCATGGTCGAATACAGCGATACGGGAATGCTACACAATCACAGCAGGGGTAAGGATGGGAAAATTGTGTACAGTCACAAGAAATTCAGCAAGCAAGATGTCATCATGAGCATGCAGATGACTGATGGGTACAGACAGGTGGCAAGACTGAACTGAATTCTTCAAAAATTAAAAAGATCCAAGAGGCTGGACTAGTCACGATCACAATTACAGACCTATTTAGCATTTAAAATTACAAGGCCAAAACAAAACATGACATGATGCAATGTTAGTTTGTTCATGCTTCTTCAATGCGAGAGAGAAAAGGGAAAACAAAACAGCCTCTAGAGATTGACCACTTACGAGTTCCATACGTCTCACAAACCATAAATTAACTCCCAGGTTTCAGGGTGAAAACTTGACATTCCAACATTGGATGTTGCTTTCAATCCATTATTTATTTAACCCACAATTATTCCACAATTAAATGCGCAACTTTTCTCCTATATGGAACTGGGTGAGCAGGCGAGAAATTAGTCTGCTGGCAAAATTTATGAAAGCTCCTTACCTCCGTGCTTTCATTTGCCTTCTGGTCCTTGATTTCCAATGCTGACCCAATCTGAAAAACAACACAGAATGTATCAGGTCATGCAGTCTGACACTGTAGACCAATGGTGCTTTGAAAGACATTCAGCCAACTTCAAGTAGGTTCAGTTTAATGTCCATTCCATCAAAGTTTTAACAGCTGAGGGAATAATAAAAGGAAACAAAAACAAATCTTGTATACATCTTAATCACGTCTGAATGACAGAAAAATAGTACGAATTTAACAAATATTACTGTACCGTTCCTACTTTCTCAGTTTCTCTAATTGTGACTATGAACCAGAAGGTCCAGGGCTGAAATCCCACCTCTGCCACAGTTGGGACCCCGAGCAAGGCCCTTAACCCACAAAACTTTATTTTAAGTCGCTCTGGATAAGGGCGTCTGCTAAATAATATAAATGTAAATATCTAAACTGCTGCGTGTCAACGCCTATTTTGAGCCTGTTTCACAGAACATAATGTGGACGTTAAGCATCGCATACCTGTGGATATTTTTCAAGGCAAAACATAAGCTTAGGAAGCTTAAATCATGAATGAGGAAGTGGAAGAATCACCTTCAGAGCTAGTTCCTCCTTTCTGTAACCCAAAAGCTCCAAGTATTTTCCCCGGGCATCGTCTTCAAAGTGGACCTGTGAAGAACATGTAAGAGCTGTTATGTATCGAACAGAGAGAACTCGTGTCCCCCTTGGCTTCTTAAAGAATATGATGGTAGCCTACTCACCAAAATGAGGTTAGTACACCATCTGTTAACGACTGGTGCTATTATTTAATTATTTAACATAATTGCAGTTTTTCAAACTCGAAATCGTGAAAAGTCTCAATTATAGCTCGGGTTCCACGGCCTTAATAAACAGGACAATTACAAGAAAACCATGTTGTGGTACACTGTGGTACAACAAGAAGTGTGAAGAGAAGGCCTAACGCTGAAAGCTTTAATTACTACAGTTATACTAGAGCATTTCTGGAAATGTCCAAACAAAGAATTTTTGGATAACGAGTACACTTTTCCATTCCCCAAAACTCTTTGTACTGCTGGTAATGCCACCTTAATATAGTGGCACAAGAGACACATGCCGGGTGCCCAAGTGGGTAAAGGGATCAGAAACATTAACATTTGAGTACATCATCTTTCAGTTCTCTGCTTAGATATCTCCTTACTATTTACATTAACACTCATGCAAATGTCTTGTTGATTAGGTATCAAATGTCCATAAGGGTGTACTCACACTATGCCCAGATGCCTTGTACTGTTCCTGAGAATAGTTGTTTGCTTTGCCTGCTTGACTATTTTTATCTACTGCATTTTTAGTTCTCTTGTAGGTTTCTAGGGTATTCGGTAAGCAGGTGTTTTACAGTGATCGTGATTTGGAATGTTTTGTATGGTGGGGGTTCTACAAAAATGAGCGTGTCAATTTGGCGCGTCTGATATGGCATCTGGAATACTTTACTTGGTCACATCGGTTGTCTAGGCACGCATCGGGTCTATAACCCATGCTAGGACTGAACTCTAGTTTGCATGTTCCATGCCACTTTTGCTTCATGTAGCAGGTCGGTAGGGGTTTTGGTGGGAGCTTGCATTCGGGATACAGCAGAATTTTTTTTAATCGAATGTCCGTCTAGCGAGGTTGAAAAATGATGGTGATGATTGGGTGATAGGACTGAAGGATTGTTCACAGTCAACTGCCATTAAGCTTCAGCAGTGTAAATCTGTGTCAAGAGGGTCCGGCTACTGTTAGAAACACAGTAGAGATCTTCCAGTGCAGGTGTTCAGTGTGTTGAGTGTACAGTTTGTTGTCCCAGGTTTCACTTCCAGCTCTTCCTAACAGGTTATTGGTTTGAACAGCAGGGTATGGGATTAGATTAGATCATAAACTGCAATAGGAAAGCACCGAGTACAGAAACCAGGGTTTTCCTGTGATTTATTAAGTAGGTGTTACTCATCGTTTAAAGCCTCAGCCTGCTGTGCCCTGTGTAACCCGCGAAACCTGGACTGAAAATGCCTTCCTGAAAAACAATGCTCACATTTAATATCCATAACATCAATACCTTCAAGAAAGCCCAAATAGATCTGTCAAACTCATTTTGAGCCGCTTCGATCTTCGCCTGGCAGAATTCCACAAAGTTCCCAGCAGTGAGAGTTCCCTGAAGCTGGTTTGAGCGCTCCAAGAAATCTGTTTCAGTGACAACCTGGCTAATATGAACGACATGCGCCATGGGCTGCTGGGGCTGCTGGGGCGATGGTTTGACGTTTTCCAATGAAACAAGTTTACCACCAAACTGGGAAAAGAAGAAAAGATGAAAGCAAGATAAGTGCACAATACGTACTAAACAAGCAAACAGCTTGCCGACGTGAGGTACTAGGGCGAAACTCACAGCAAAGGATGCGCCCACTGGCCTACGGATCCACTTGGGTGGTTTCTTTAATGGCGTAACAGTGGCGTCAGCGTTGGCTGTTTGAGGCAGCTGCAAAGGGGGCAACGTCTGGCCTGTTCCAAAGGGGTCCATGTTGGCAAACGAGGAGCTTATCTGTAAAGTTCAAACAAAAGCACGTCAGCTTATATGAAAATTGGAACAAATGCACTCGTTAACCAAAAGATTAAACCCACAGGCTGAATACCAAAGCACACAGATGATGGCATTACAGTTATGGTTATGGGGGAACAAGCCACAACACAAAGTGCATGCCTTGCTGTTTATGGGGCTGTTAAACTGACTGCTCCCCAACAAAAAAAAAAGTGTCCATAATCTGAAAAGAAAAAAGTTGACTGGTCTGATGAGAACTGTTTTCCTTTCCAGTCTGTGGAGGCTCGGGTACTTGTGCACCGTTTAGCTGAGGAAGTGATGGCGCCCGGATGCACACGCTGGTGGACGGTAACGTAGTGTGACCGGTAACGTTCTGCTGGATAACCCTGGGTCTAGGTATTCGTTTTGAAGATTACTCATTGTTATGAGCCAATTGGTTGCAATGATTTTCCATAAATGGTGTACAGCATAAAGTTACATACAATGACCTGTGTACACTGGAAACGCGAAAAACATGGGTACCTGATCAGCCTGGGCACTGATGACAGCATCGTTGCTGCCTCCCATGATGGAGTAGATGCTGATACGTCCGTCAAAGGAAGCTGCAGACAGGACAGCCGGGTTCCTGGGACACCACTGGATGTCAAAGCACCACTGAGAGCTGGGGAGCTCATAAAGGACCTGGGCAAAAAGAAAGAGAAAAAGCAATGCAAGTACATCAAATCAGTAAGACTAGGGAACTAGACTGGTAGGCAAGGCAGACAAAACAAATAGTCATCGTTCTAACCTCAGACGTACTGGGGTTCCAGCACAGAATACGGTTATCTTTTCCACAACTCAGCAGCAATTCGGGGTCAGCCAGACTCCATGCAATGGCCAGAATACCCCTGCAATAAACAGTGTGTTATCAGTCATAAGTCCGGATAGCATTAAAAGGATCCAATTCACCACCAAAGCCATTTCGTATTTATTTACAAAACTTGTTACATATAAATTAACATAAATAATTAATCATAATAATAATTAATTATTTCTAATTAATATAAATTATAAATAAATTACATATAAAGGCAAAGTAAAGCATGTTGATGTGCAGCACTCTCTTTCTACCTTGTGTGATTCTCCAGGACTTTCAAAGGGGAGGTGGCAAAGCGCAAATCCCACATTTGGATGACAGGCATGCGATCATCTTCAGATGCTACCACCAGCTGAGTGGCAACTTCTGGGTTCCACGCCAGACCAGAGCAATGCATCTACATAAATCACATGAGGACACAGCACTTAGTGGTGCCTTAAAGCTTCACAAGTAAACAAAATAAATTAAGCTTGGACTCTGCAGGAGCAACTGTTATTATGTTGGGTTCCCTGTGTGGGTCCTTGGCTCACAATGGCCTGGATTGTAAATGTTAATGTTAAATGTTATCAACTGAAAGTTGCTTTGGATAAGATCGTTTGCTAAATTCTGTAAATCAGTGGCAGTATTAGGCCTTAAGTATTAAGGTATTAGGTATTAGTATTAGTATTAGAGGAAGAATCCGGTAACATGCTCGGATGAAGTTGAGGGGGTCAAAAGTCAATAAGCAAATCCAAAAGTTTCAGTTTAATCCTAGATTCACATGGACATAGCCTAAAATGGGCCAACAAAGGTTTGGGTGGATATCAAGAGTTCGAGTTATGGTGATCTCTGTCCACTAAAGTACAGGCGTTATTTAAATGAACAAAGACTAACTAAAAGCAAAGGTTTTATTTGGCCTGGCTAGTAAAAAACAAATTGATAACAAACTTGCAAGCCTGTCACATTAAACTGGCAAGAACCGACATGACAATTACCTTTTTTTTGCACAATACTGTAAAGGTAAGTGTAAACATTAATGAAAGGGAGAGCAGTGTGACACACCCTGTTACTGTGGTCGCTGACTTTGATGATGAGGTCATTCTTCCTCAGGTCCCAGATCGACGCTCTGCCACTGGGGCTGGCTGAGGCGAGGATGTGTTGGACTTGGCAGTTCCATGCTATGCAGCTAATGTCTTCCAAAGGCTAACAGACAGAAACAATAATAGGCAAAAAAAACAAACAAACTGATCAGTATAAACTAAATTGAATGAGACTGCACTACCTAATAATTATTTGCACTGATTATAATATTACTGAGCACTTGCGCTCAAAATTAGTATTATACTCAACATTTAAAGAACTTAAACAATGATGATGGCTCTTTCGGCTGCTGCTGTTAGTGGCTGCCACAGCGGGTCGCCCGCCGTGTGTTAGATTTGGCCACCCAGCCAATTTCTAGAACTACACCCCCTCAGGGCATGGGGTATTTCCATAAAAGCGCCACTCAACATTCAGAGCAAACACTACCTGGGACTGAACATAGGTCTGGAATTCAAGGTAAACAATAACACTGATGAATCTACATAAACCTGCTTTTAGCATCATGTTTTGTAACTCAGCACCACTGAAAGATAAACATTGTCCTCAAGCTCTTTTATGAAGGAAATAAATAAAACGATTAAAACAAGACAGACGCAGTGTGCACACCTGTGATTTCGGTCCTGGTGTCATTGGGGAGCTGAAGCTGTTCAAGTCCCAGATGTAGATCTCGGACTCATTGCCTCCAGAGGCCACCAGGTTTTTCTACAAAACACCACTTACAAATCAAACCAGCAGACGCCTTTATAGTAAAGCTACGCACAGTGACAACAAATAACAGCGCTCACCTGAAACGAGTTGATGTCGAGAGCTCGAACGGGCCCTGTGTGTTTCTCGCTTTGGGTGATGATCACGTCACTGTCACCTGCAACAATCTTTGCAGGATCATACAGAATAATGTTACCGGTCTCGCCTCCTGCAATGAGAACTCCAGAGGGCAGCGCCTCATCCATGCCATGCGAGCTCCAAACCAGTTTGTGGTATCTGGAGAAGAGTAAGTATGTGTCATTCCTAAGTTCAAACAAAACTGAAAATGCAAATACAGTTGAATCTGGTTAATAGGACCACTGGTTATTCTGACCAAATCCTAAAGTACCGAGACAAATCCTATTATATACCTGTAATGTTATTTGCTTATTTGGACCAAAATTCCGTTTAATTCGGACCAAAAAACGTGAGAGCGAATAAGAAAAAGACACCCAGCGGGTCAGCGAGATACGGGAGGATTTTTTGGATCCCCGGGAGAATTTAGGCTTTTATTAAAGGTCAGAAAATCTGAAAAGTTGTTGACAAGAGCAAAACCAGCAGGTGGTTAACCACGCCCACCACTTTCTTGATTTTTTTTAAGTGCAGACCGTCAAGAAAAGGCATCAGATCCCACTGGATAAGTTCTTCAAACGTTGACTGGAATTGAGTAAGAACTTGTTTTTTACAGTATTAGAGTATTACAGATTGTTTCGAAAAACTTGGTGGCAAATTTATTTTTCAATTAACAAAGTTGCTAAGCAACAGTAATTCGTTTGTACGTTCGCTATACGTGTAAATCGTACAATAAAGGTTTAATAAACATTTAATATGTTACATAAATTATAGCACGTCCCGTCTTGTAATCTAGGGCATGTTCGATTAATCGGACCAGCCGGTTATTAGGACCAAAACGATCAAGTCCTGATGTGCTCCCATTAACCGGATTTGAGTGTACATAAATATATACAGATCACAAAAACGTGTGGATATTTCACTTTGATTGACTCTTAAAAAGGATTGTGTTGGTTTCGTGGTTACGGTACAGGTCAGAAGGTCAGGATTCAAATCTGCAAGCTGCCAATGCTGGGTGCCTGAGCACCATACTGTGTTAAAATGGAAGATTGTATCAGTAATCTAACACTAAACAAAAATGTAAACATTATGTTTAATTATGTGAGACTGTAATGGTAGTAATAGTACTGGGTTTGTGGACCAGGAGCTCCAGGGTTCAAGCCCACTTCTGCCAATCTTTCTCTGCTGCTTGAAAAGCAACAAGGTCGTTCGAGCTTTGAGGGCCAATGGACATATTTCATCAGTGGTCCATGCTTTTAAATAGATACTATAGCCAATTGAAACATCTACGGTCCAGACAGGGTTACAAAATAAGCACTTAAGGCATTCTTTTCACTGCAACAATTCCCTATAACCCTTTCAGCGTTTGGAGTCCATTTAAAAGTATGGGACAACTATGCCCGTTGGTCCTCAAAGGGTTAACCCATAACTGACTGGACTGTAACAGCTGTATCACTTGTAAGACCCTTTTTTGGTGCTTCTAAATGACTAAATGTAAATACAGAACCACAGCCAGACCCCTTGCTATGCACACTAACCCTTAGTTAGAAATCAGAGTAAAATACACCATTTAGACAAACGTTTGTGGACACCACTTCTAATTATTGAGCTCTGCTATTTCAGTAACACTCACTTGTAACACATTCATAAAATACCCCTGGAGTCTCCATAGACAAACAATGACAGTAAAATGGGCTCTACCGAATACTCCAGTGACTCTAACAAAGACATATTTATAGGTTTCAGCTTCCAACAAGTCGGTTCGTCAACGTTATTCCCTGCTGCCCTTAAACAAAGTCCATAAAAAAAAAAAAAAGGTTTGCCCATTTTGATTGATAACTTGGCTGGCTTACACAGAACCTTGACCTCAACTCTATCAAACCCATTAAAATGGATGGGAAAGCCATACGTGAGCCAGGGTCTACAATAAAACATCAGAAACAAAACTCACAGTCATGTTTCAAAATGGAACGCCCTCTTAGAAGAACAAAAAGCTTTTTTTAGCAGTAAAGGTGGGGGGGGGACAAACTCAACCCTAACCATATTTTGGATGTCATTCTTGCGTGCCCACCAACATTTGTTTATAGTGTGCAATCATTTGGTCGAAATAATCTGTTGGAGAACAAAAGTCATAGCGAGTCACTGACAAGCGGCGAGTCGCCAGAAACCAGGGGATGTTGAGACTGCTCAGGTTTCACACTAAATTACTTCAGTGAGAAAGCAAGCACAATATGGACACAAATTAATACAAAATAATCAATATATGTACTTAATAGAATGTCTTATTAATGCAAAGGCAAGCCAAAAAACAAATAGAGCGAATTACCCCTCGCATAAACAATCTTAGGGTTTTCTGTAATGCCAGAAGGGCCAATCTGGCAGCAAACCAAAGCAGTGTAGTGATAGCAAACAAATAGTCATGTGATACTTGCAGAAGCGTCTGTCACCTTTCAATAGTCTTTATACCCAGTGCCAAGAGAAGTTTAAAGCGGCTAACTGATCACATTACAGTTGTCAGCATCACCACAGCGGTCACAGCACAGCACAGCACACTCAATGGCCTCATAATACCCACAAGGACTTACTTTTTTAGCTATAAAGCAGGATTTGTGCTATACTGAATAAAGATATATGCATAACAACAATAATTAAACGATACTTTTCCAGTGTATATCTTGGGCCTAAAGTATTTGAACGTTGTTTGAACCCATCTTTCTCCAGCCGCCTGATGGAACTGGTGAGACAGCATTTGTGTCTTACTATGTTAACTTTTCATGTCATAAGGAATTTTTTTGTGAAATGATGACACTAAGGTTTGCTAAATGAGGTCACTGATTGATTTAAGTCTGTCGTAGATGTTTGTCATTATCTTCATCTTCGCCGAGGTGTTTTGCGAGCTGTAGAGCCGTATTTAAAGTCAACAGTTACACGTGTCATTTAGCAGACACCCGTATCCACAGCGACTTACAATTAATACGGTCTTACAAACTAAGCAACTGTGGGTTAAAGGCCTTGCTCAGGGATCCAACTGTGGCAGAGGTGGGATTTGAACCCTCTACCTTCTGGTCCATAGTACAGTACCGTAACCACTAGGCCACCACAGTCCCACCGTTTACTCCAGCAAGCGCTTTTGAGCAACAGCTTTTCAGAACCAAACCATATTCATGCGAGTGAGGATTAAATCTCACAACGTGGACTGTGAAGCTACAGCTTTCTGTATTTTGTCTCCTAGAGTTGTCTGTTCATTCATTTTTAGTTTCAGACTGCTAGCTTGAGTTATGGTGCTTCAGCAAAGTTTGTTTGTTTGTTTGTTGTCTGCATTAACACTGTACACGGTTATAACACACATTCTTTGGGCTCTTATTTGAAGCTAGTTGTTTGTGTGCTTCAGTGTTTCACACCATGTCCGTCCTCTTTACGAGATTATGTAAAAAGCTGACCGGCAGCGTAAACAGAAATTTCTAGGGTTTTTTCCAGACTGGTAACAGTTCATTATTTAAAAGGCAGTTTTTTGTCCAGTGCTAGTTAAGAATACAAGCAATGTTATTCTATAAGTTTATTCTTGTTAGAGTGACAAGTTTTTCAATAAACAAAATTCATTATTGTAGCGTCGACATGGATGAGGGAACTTTGCACATTTAATAAACACCCAGCACTGCCACATTATCAGCTCTAAAATGCTTTTGTTTAAGCTGTCAATCATTGCATACGAGCACTGAGCAGCAGGCCAAGCTACTCAGCTCACTCATTCAACACATAAGCACCAAAACAGTAACATGCTACACCCTCATGCACGGTCACACCCACATACACAGCCACTGTGGATAGCACGTAGCACACTTTGTTTGTTCCACTTGGTGCACTTTCGTTTAAATATTTTAACTAACAAATGTGACTTCTGTGCAAAATGAAACTTTGCTCCACATGTCCAGCAAACCACTCCCAGCCGATGCTTTCTCTGAAATATATACTTTTTTCTTCGTTCTTCTTTAAGCTGGTCGTTAAATGCACTTGTTCCTTAAGCCATCAGGAGTTCATCAGCCATAGTGAGTGAGTGCATTAAGTCATGTCAGTGAAGGGCTGCTGAGAACTGGTTGAATTATACACATTTCCAAACTCAACAAACTTGACTGGAAATTTTATGGTTACACTTGTACAGTAAACTTGTGAAATAACCGGCCTGTTTTGTTTAAATAAACATGATTTTCGTCTGTTGCTCATGACACTATAAGAATGTCACTTTCACTGTACAAACACGGCTCACAAAAATAGGGGTTATTTCATTATGGGATATTGCATTTTGAAACGGGCGCCAATTTTTGCAAGCAGTATAATTGAGAACAAGTCAGAACACCGAAACTGAAATGCAGCGCTGTCCAGGAAAAATGGGACGTCTGGTGGCCCTGATTATTGCTGCTCATACAGATAGTTTTGTACGTATTGTGCGCATTCGACAAGAAGCTGCTTGATCGGAATTGTTGTTTTGCCTGGTTGACACAGCTGCGGTTTTATACCCTTTTGTCAGCAGGGTACTTGTACAGCATCCACAACACTTCAGCCAAACGGTTTTCCAGAAATGTTGAAGATCTGTTATTTGAAACCAAGCTCAAAACAAACCGAACATAAATACAATCTCTGATATTCCCAAACAACCACAAGAGCTTAGCAAGTAGCCTACAAAAAAATCAAGCATAAAGAGACCTGTGAGAAGAAGTGAAAACACCACATGACTTCATGGCTAATGTGGGCTCAGCCAGATCCAGCTCAAAGATCTCCAGAGAAGCATTGGTGCTAAAAGTAGCATCGAGCTGCTGAGCAGAGGTACCTGGGTAAAGATTGAGAAGAAAAGGTAAGAAATGTTGTCTGTGTATAAACAGGAAGTACAGGAAACCAAACTTGAATTTTACACCTTACACAATTTTCTTCTAGTTTCAGTAATGTGTTCAGAGGTTCTGGAGCTAATTATATTAATAACGAGGAGTGGATGTGCACATTAATTACCTGCAGCCAAGTAAATGGGGTGATGCAGAGCTGGGCTCCATGCCTGGATAGCCGTGCGGTTTATCTCTTTTAGCTTCATCCTGTATCAATACACAAGCCCAAATGTGATCATTAAATGCTACACAAGCGCCGTTATACCGTCTCTAAAATCATACAATGGCGATCACACTTTCCGGTTCAGCAGATATTAATACACTAACAATCCCTGAAAAGCAATGCATGCACCAAAATACAACCGGACAAGCCATTCATATGTACAATATCACATAAGCATCAATATCCTCACATGCAATAGCATCACAAATGCTGAAGAAATACAAAAAAGAAAAGCAAAAACAAACACCACCACCAAAAAGAAAAAAACTACCCGACCCCCCGCCTGCATTCAAATTCCATGTAGGGAGTTCCAGGTAAATATTGGGTGATAAGGGCACTTTGAAAACACCAATTAACCTAATGTATGTCTTTGGAATTCCTAAGGTCAGGATCGAACCGAGGATCTCAGAGCTGAAAGGCGCCACTGCTAACCACTGTGCTGCCTGTCCAGAACATGTGTGGGTTAAACAAAAGCTTTTGAGAGGAGGAAGGCAGTGGTCTAATAGGCTAGAGCATCACTTTAGGGAGCTGGCTTTGAGCCCCACACGGTGACTAAATATTCACCTTCATTCTTCCACATTCTGTATTAGTGCAGCTTGGGATTCAAATTAATTGAACTGGGATGGGTTCCCTTTGACTGCAACACATTTCTTAGCAGTTTGAAAATCTACAATATTTAACTGTGTCTAAAAAGGCAGTTAAACAGGAGACAAAAGTAGAAAACTGGTCATCACAGATGTATTCCTTCTCCACGTTTTAAGCTATGCATATCTGGATCCTGAAACTTGGCAAAGTCTCTTACAGTGTGGCTGGAGAGGACTGGTGCAAGTGAATTTCCAACAGTATAAGAAGCCATTTAAATGTATATAATTTCAGTTATATATATAAATATATAAGGGTCACAGGCCACCTGGTGCAAGGGCAGAAACAACCTTAGACGGTTCACCAATCCATTGCAGGGCGCGCGTACACAGTCACACGCTAAGGGCCACTTTACAGATGCCAATTAGCCAAATACGGATGTCTCTGAACTGTGGGAGTAAACCGGGGTACCTGGAATAAACCCGTAGGACATGCAGACCGCAAGCAGAAAGCCAGTTTGTTCCAGCCTGGGACCGAACCCAGGCTTAAAATGTGGGCGCTACTCTGCCATGATTGAGCAACGAAAAACAAAATGTATAAATAAAAAGATTCTTATTAATGAGATTCATTTGGTTTGTTTTGCTGCTGTACTGAAGACCAAATTCCTTCCTGGCCTAACATGTGCCTTTGGTAGGTTATATGATTTTAAGTTGCGAAGGCAAACATATTCTTTTAATGTTTGTGTGTGTCCATCTGGCTTGGACCTAACCAGTTAGCAGCTTAAGCTTTTGAACAGAAGCTGGGGCATTATGGGAAATGTAGTGCCTGCAGTGAATTTGTCTGGCCTGTAGTTCTTCTCAGCAGTACAAGATAAATTTGACTTTTTACTGTCCTGATTTTACTGGGACCCCAGCAAAGTGGTTCTAATGATGCCCCTAAACCATATAATCAGAAAACGAGTGAAAATCATTTCTGTCTGATTTGGGTGCCTGAGGCACCGGATGAGATCTCATACAATACGTGTTTAGTTACACACACACACACACACACACACGCACGCACACCGGTGCAGTTGTGTAATACTACTAATATTAATAAAACACAAAACTACAAGGTTAGAAGACAATTAAACCTAACAGTGCACTCTATACAGGCTATCTAACTTCGATTATGTGGAGATTCGGTGAGCACAAGTCCAGAAGTGAGAGTAAACACCGCTGCGTTTCACGATTTACAAAGAAGTCTGCTTTACAAACTTGAACCACATCGTTAATATGTAAATAAATGATATAAAGTAACCATGCAGGACCTGATCAGCAAAACCAAATCTCTTAACTGTGCACGAAAGCCTAGTCATGTTACCGTATAGACAAGCGAAGCCGAGTGACGTGGACTGTTTAAGGTTCATATTACAACACTGAAAGATCCTGAACAAACCGAACAAAAATGCCCAAGCTAAAATATTAACTGCAGTTATTAATCTCAGGCACTACTAAAGAGGCCTGTAAATAAGACGTTTATCCGGGATTACAGTTAGTGCACTAACGAAGCCGTAGCGACTTATCTCGTGCAACAGAGATATGTTAATACAGCACTAACAAAGACCAGATCAGCATCGCTACATAAAGACGATAATGACACGGTTAAATGATGACAGTAAATAGCTTTTGGATCAATACGACATAGGCTCCGGCGTAGCACAGAAGCTAGCTAAGTAGGCTACAAAAGGTTCCGATCGCACCAAAAGTGCTTACCTTCCCACTCAGAGCTCCTCGGCAGCACGCACAAACTCATCCAACTGTACAAAACCGGGGTAAAACTTGAACCGGCAACTTAAACCTATAGTTTTTGGGTTGTATTAGATGTGATCAGAGTTAGCGGCTGTCCAGATCGCACACAGGGGAGAATTCCACGTCTCCACTGGTCTCCATCAACGTGGCACAAGAAGTCCCACCCTAAAGACGAGCACTTCCGGTGGACATGGCTGCGCCTCAAACCGTTCGGCTTATTGCTTTACTGGCTACCATACACTTTATGGGGTGTATCTCCGTGTTCCTAGACCCATTGTCCAGCTGATGAGTCCACTACCCTATAAATTCACTTTGTAGTTCTACCAATACAGACGACACTCCGTTTGTTTTGTTATAATAACTACTAGGACATACTAGGAGACGAACAGTGTATGTAGAGAAACAAAGGGACTACAGTCCAACTATAATTGTGGAACTATGTGCTATTACATTTATGGCATTTAGCAGATGCTCTTATCCAGAGCGACAATTGATACAGTTTTACAGTCCAGTACAGTGTTGTGGGTTAAGGGTCTTGCTTAAGGACCCAACTGTGGCAGCTTGGCAAAAGTGGGATTTGAACCCTGGATCTTCTGGTCTCTGAGATTAAAAGGAAGAAACCTTGAGAGGAACCAGACTCAGAAGGGGAAACCCATCCTCAATAAAAAAATTTAGATATTTAGAAATATGTAATATGTCTATGCAGAGATGACATCTTCTGTGGGACTGTGGTGGCCTAGTGGTCAAGGTACTGGACTAAGGTTTCAAATCCCACCTCTGCCACAGCTGAGTCCCTGAGCAAGGCCCTTGACCCACAATTGCTTGGATTGCAAGACTATATTAATTGTGAGTCGCTCTGGATAAGGGTGTCTGCTAAATAATGTAAATGTAATGTAATCTTTGGCATAGCTGGTCGTTCCGTCTGATCTCATCTCCCACAGCAGGGTCGCGGTTAGAGCGAGGACCTTGGCAGAACGAAGAAATTAATTAGACATGATCTTTGGTAACTTTAACAAATGAAGGACTAAAACTGGAACCAGAACTACAGACCGAATGCTTGACTAAACAGATAAGTCTTGAGCCTAGATTTAAACATAGAGACTGTGTCGGACATTTATCTGAAGACTGTTCCATAATTTGGGGGCTTTGTAGGAGAAAGCTCTGCCTCCCGCTGTAACTTTCATTATTCTTACTTTGCTAATCCTACACTTTGTGCATAATATTGTAATGTTTATGGAACATGGAAGTTGAGTACTCCTGCAGTGTTCTGCAAATAGCACCAAGTGCACTACTGCAAATACGTTTGGCTTATGAATCAACACGATCAGCATCAATAGCCAATTCAGCAGAACACAACGTTACATTACGACTAGTCATAAAACAGACAATGATCAAGCATAACATTATGACCACCTCGTTTCTACACTCACTGTCCATTTGATCTATTTCACTTACCACGTAGAAGCTCTTGTTTCTCTACATTCTCTAATAATCAGGACCCCCAAATGACCAACACAGAGCAGGGTGGTGGGTCATTCTCAGCACTGCAGTAACACAGGCACGGTGGTATGTTCGTGTGTGTAGTTCTACAGGGTGAGTCAAAAGCCACAGGACACCATTTTAATTTTAGAAACAAAAAGGAAAATGGCACATGAATACCCTAAGTAATGGATGAGGGGGCATATCTTTTAGTCCAGAAAATGCTGCCATCTTGTATCAAATCTTTCCCATGGGAAGTTGGTAACGTAGCATACAAAGAGACCAGAATTGAGACAGAATTTGATTGCAGCAATCAGATTTGCAATGTCTTTTGAGGTACAAAAATGTCTTTTGAGGTACAAAAATGTCTTTTGTTGTTAATAATCAGGTTACTGAAGATGGAATTGGCAATTCTGATGTCCGGGGTACGCAGCTGCCGTATCATAGCTGCAAACTTCAACAACCAACACCCCGAAAGACCACCAATGTTACCCAGCACTGTTGCATCCCTTGCAGGGAAATTCTGAGAAACAGGGACTGTGGACACCACATACTGGTCGTCTAAAAATCGCTATCGACAAAGAAACCTCAACAATGGTTTTGGCAGCCTTTGGGAACGTCCACGACACGTCTTGTGCCTTGTAGGATGAATGGATTAGGCAAAGCAGTGCTGCTGGAGTTTTTAAACCTTGATTGATTTCACTCAATGGACATCCACCATAGTTCTCCACCTTGTAGATGTAAACTCGCAAACAGCAGCTCTTTTGTCGCCCAGTTTGTACCCTTCTACCCATCTACCTCTTGATGTTTCCACAAACATAGGATAGCTGGTACAAATATTAGGGCAACACTCAGACGTTCTGGTAGCAGAACTTTTACTGGATCCCCTCCAATGTCAACTACATGTGGTTTAAAATGACAGATTGCAAGTACGTTTTTTTCTATCAGAGAGACAGTTTGTAATGCCAAGATGTGCCACGTTTACTAGTAAACTGTGCTGCAATCAGTGAATTTATTTGCACTATATTTATTTAATATTGTAATAATATAATTATTAATAAATATAAATAATATATAAATATTAAATATATAAAATATAAATAAATAAAATATAAATAAATA
>JAUZST010002498.1:0-17984 GCA_034779995.1 Parotocinclus haroldoi | reverse complement strand
GTGTGTGTGTGTGTGTGTGTGTGTGTGTGTGTGTGTGAGTGTGTGAGTGTGTGAGTGTGTGTGTGTGTGTGTGTGTGAGTGTGTGAGTGTGTGAGATTCCTGCAGGTAAATAAAGCTTTCTGTAGGAACTCTTTCCGAAGCTTCAGCCTGATAAACTGCCCATTACAGCCCGTGTGATTGCTCTGTTACAATCTCAATCCAAGCTGGACTTTTAACGACTGAGCAGATTGATAAGAAGTTTTATTTTTTCAGCAGGTTTTGATTTGGGTCATGCCTTGTGTTTGCTGAATTGCTTGTACATGTGATCTTTTTAGAGGAATGCAGGATGCACTTTAAACAGGACATGGGTTCATTAATGAATCATTAGAAACACAAAGCTTCGGCTTCAGGCATTAATAACATTTGGGACGAGACACGTTTTATACGGGGTGATTAAACCCCCCCCAGGTTATTAATGGTGTGGTAGGGTATAGAAAACAGAACTCGGTTGTCTTTTTGGCTTTATTAGAGCACAATTAGCTACTAATTTGAAGCCCATAAACCAGAGCGGTGTTAAAAGCATACAGGCCCGTGCTTGCGTAAGACTTGTGGTTATGGAACACTAAAAGTCACAAGGATTGTGTGCACATTTTAACAAGAAAACCTTTTGTTCCTCATCCGGTGAGTGGGTTACCGCGGCTTGTGTTTACTGGTCTATGATCTAAAGCTCAGCAGGAAATCACCTGGATTGCTAAATGAATATTTAGTCGTTAATCAATCTGTCTGACTTGTTTTCTGTAAATTGGAGATCATTGTGAGTGGATTTGTGGTGTCGGGAAAGTCTGGAAGCCAAGCCTTTAGTCTCAGGTAAGAGTTTAGTTTTGGGATTGCTTGAGAAGTTGAAGCTTAAAGCTCGGGGTAAGGTCACAGCGTTCGTCCTAAAGTCCAACAGAGAAGTCTAGGAGGAAACTTAGCAGGTCTGGTTTATATTTTGAACCTGGGAATGATATCTTGGCCAATCTGGGATTAAACTCTTTGGATGAACCCTTTTGGTTAGTAATCCAGATTGATTCCTCCCACATAGGTCTGGCCTTTTGTCATTGGGTTTGGAGTTTAGTTTGCTCTCCTAACTGCGTTTGGTGTTTGTGTTCGTCTTTGGTACATTAAAGGTTAACATAAGGAGCGGCGCATCTGTTCCGCCGAGCTGTGGGACCGCAGCTCTCGCAGCTCTCGCAGTTCTCGTGCATTCACTTGACAGCTGCTTGATTCGTCGCTGATGCTTGGAAACCATTAGTGCAAATGAATTGAAACCTCCCCCTGCCTACAGCGGAGGCTTGCCGCCTCACACACACCCTCGCTCGCACCCACTTTGTAGTGCAAACAAATGGCTATTGTTGCTTTTTTTCGCGGCGCAGGAGCCAAACACAAAAGGAGGTCTTGATATACTTGTAGCTGTAGAGTGAGAGGAACATCGGAGCTGTTGGGGCTTGTTTTGTGGTTGAGCAGAAAGTATGCACCCAGGCAAACCCGGTTCCTGCTCTCCAACACCGTTTCCGTGAGTGAATCATAAACACAAACGCCAACCAGCCCTGAGACTGAGATTTCTCGTTCTCCAAGGTCGTGGAGGCAGTGATAAAGGTTCGTCCCTTTGGAATTTAGTTTATCATTTACACGTCTCGTGCTCGACACAGCGACCGGTGACGACATGCAGAGCTTCCAAGGTCGCCTGGCGGCCTTCCGTTCGCTCGGCCGGCGTCAGATCGAACAAACGTCGACGTGCGAACCTCTGGGCCGGTCAAGCTGCAACGCCAGGGTCGACCTGACCTCGAGCGTCAAGAAGCAGCCGAACCGATCAGAAATCCCCCACGGTGACAGGGCTTCAGGCTCATTCTCGTTATGGCCGCTGACCACACGGCTCAGGGGTGGAAACAGGACCACACTCGGGCCGTCTCGTTCACAAATGTGCCGAAGCTACCTTGAGAAACGGATCTGTGCTTCATTTCCTTTGTCTAAAAAGATGAAGCCGTTTAGTAATTACACCAGCATTCCTGATGGATCCTTTTTTCTCCTCCGCAGCATCTTTCCTTCTTTTTTCCTCCACGCCGTGTTCCTCGTTAATCAGGTAGAAGGAGGCTCACAGTGATGTCACTTTTAAGATTCCGTCTCCAGATTAATGTTTGCGTATTAGGTCATTTTTGTCCTGTTTCTTAGCTGGATGCATTTAAAAAACAAAATCATCTCAGCCTCTTTATTACAATACAGCCTGAAAGAACAGGAACTATTTTTTTTTATACACAACATAAAAAAAACTGTGTTTTTTTCCAGAGCTATAATCTTCCGGTTCTCTACAGCACTTCCTTTTTAGATCTAGGCTCCCTTTTATTTCTTAATCAGTCCAGGTGCTCCTGCACTGCCTCTTAAATATTGCACTATTGCATTACTGCGTACACACTTCCTGCATTTTCTGGTCGTATTCCAATGAAGAAAGTCATGTGATCGCGTCGTGTGTTGGCGGCCGCGAGCAGGAAGTTATCGGTACAAACACTGGGGCCTGAACAAAACCTCTGGAACAAAACGTTTGTAGTGAAGCGTAAATGGGAATATGCCCCGAGCACATGCTCTGTGCACACGCTCAGACGGCCTGAAGCTCCTGAATATTCATGATCGAGGATCTGCACGAGCTCTGGACGAAATAAGAAGAGGCCTTTCTCTCTTCTTTATTGATCTCGGTGCTTTTAGTACCCGGTCACTACGCTTTAAAAAGCCTGGGCATTTTATCAGCTTCCTCTGCACGTTCTCCTCGTTTTGCTTTTCCCCCGATGCAACACGAAACGACTGAAGGCACGTTTAACCCTTCTGTTATATCTAACGTTTATCCTGACCGGCACATAGTCACAAAAAATACTCAAAATGATTACGTTCACGGTTTCGGTGACTTTTCATCAGTACAGATTTGCCTCGTCCGTCATGTTTTGGTCAGCTCTGGTTGGGGAAAAGGAAAAGGAAGTGGGCATTTTGGATGAGACGCGTTTTTACGAAGCTATAAAGAGCCTTAGAGGTTGGACGAGGCGACAGGAACTCCTTCTGAACCTGATGGTTTAATGGACTTGGCCAAATTTGACCAAAACAAAAGGGTCCACCTGGCAGAGATCGGCTGGCAACACAGTAGTGGGTCTGATGGCACCAAGCTCTTCATGTGTTAGCAAAGGAGCTTCTGTTTCTGTGTGGGGAAAAAAAACGACTGGTAAAATTAAGCCAGGCTCACATTTGGATTACGGTTCAGAAGCTGTGATGTGATTATTCATCAATTATCACTGCGTATTTGTTTCTACACAGCCTTTATTTTTCTCACCGGGATTCCACCCCTCTGTCTTGGTCTTGGTTGTAGATCATGGAGATCGCTGTGTCGTTAAACATCGGCATCGCCTCTCTCTCTCTCTCTCTCTCTCTCTGAGTTTGGTGGAAGCTTCAACATGGTGTGTTCAGCTCTGTTGAGTCTCTGTTATGTGACAGCACAGTTTTCTATTGTTTAAATCCACCTGTCTGTTCAGGATCTTATGAGGCCGGTTCTGAATCTCACTGTGTTGTAAATAAAGGGTGCAAAACAACCCGGAAAAAGCTTCTTTTTTTTAATTAGGAAGTCTTAACATCACACAAACAAAATAAGAACAATTGTGTCAGATGATGTGTTGGAGCAGGTCAAATATTTATTCTCACGATGTCTTTGAGTGTGTAACCGTGTAACCAGAGACCAAAAGGCTTGGGATGAGCAGAAGATCTACATCTTGTTTGACGTGAAGACCACATCAGAAACCCGGTGATCTTTCTTTTTTTTTTTTTTTTACCCCATTTTTCAGGATGATAGGGTGTGAAACCTGACTCCGAGCGAGAGCCTGTTCTGCCACTTTTCCTTTAGTCTCTCAGCTGTAATTTTAGCTTCCTCTCCCCGCGTGGCTCTTCAAAGGCTTTGAGTAAGACCTTTGAGCCCCAGGCCCGGTGCTGACCTTCTCTCTCCCACAGCGTTCGGGCTGGATGACCAAGCAGAACAGAAATAAGGCTCCTGCACTTTTTCTGCAGCGGGAAAAACCTGTGGCCTTTTAATGGGAGACGTTTCCTCTGTTCTTTATAGCGCTCCGTATTGATGTTCTCCCACTGGATGTTCGATGGAACAGCTCTTAAAAAGAACATTCTGGAGGATGTGGCGAAGGCCGGCGGCTCCCACGAGTCGGAGCTCCTCGGGGTCGCCCACCTGTCGCTCGCTCGTCTCGCCGGACGGTCAGAGGAGCAAACGGGGGGGGGGGGGCTGTAACAAACTGGGATGGGTTTGCTTTGTCCTGTGAGCAAAAATGCTGTTTGGGCTTCCATTTGAAAACTCGTAAAACCTACTGTAGTCTGAGCGGTTCGAACTTTTTAATATCCGATCTAGAGAAGCTCACCGGTCAGGATGAAATGATGGATGTTTATTCACTTGAAGAAGAACAGAACATTAGTGGGGATTCAGGTGGATATTAGTGTGGATGCGGTGCGATTAAAGAACAGCATCCTTGGAAAATCCGGCTGGGCTTTAGATCGGAAGGTTTGGGGTTCAAATCCCACCTAAAACGCCAGTACAGAGCAACCGACCTGGATTGTAGATTTTTGGATGACCAAGCGCTCACAAAACGTGTGAATTTTATGCCCAACGTAATGAAATACCCCTAAATTTTAATTAAAAATGTACATAATTAATCCCACCTTTTTGCTGATTGTGTTTTTCTTTTTAACCCTGAAGCTTCCTAGGACGGATATTTAAACGTAATGGTGTAAACGTAAATTTGAAAGATTACATTTCAGGTGCAGTTTGAGGCAGACCGTCTGCTCTGTACGACCGATATGACCATCGGCTTAAAAAAATAAATCCTATTTATAACTCTGACTTTCATTTAAAAGAAGCAGTTCACGTTTTAAAATAACCTTTTAAAATATATCATCAGAGCTGGTCTTTGCACATACAGGATGAAAACGGCTCCGTTATTTATGTTAAGTCATTAATTAATTAATTAATCATTAATCATTACAGTCGACTTAAATCTGATCTAACTAGGGATGGACGATATGATCTGTGATATGTGTATAGTGATAAATATCGTCTATTATTATGTCTTTTATTGAGATTGGGATTTTTTTTTCCGAGGCACCATTCCCCAACTTTCTCACCAAAAGAATCAGTTCTAGGAACTACTTTAGTAGGAACTACGCCGCAGGGAGCTCCCTCATGTACTAGATCAGTTCCAGGGCCGTTTACAGTTTGCATTCGCACTGCCAGTTATGAGGCTGAACTGAGGTTTGATTATCGGCTCAGTAAATCCTGGTGCACAGCGTCCTAAGAACTCCAATCATCTCCAGTTTCTCCAGTGTGCAAGCGTCTACAAACTGGTGCCCAGTTCATGCCCGTCTGCGTCCCGGCCCGTGAATTCCGGGGATCAGACGCGTGAGCCCTCGTATGAGCTTATGAGCGTGCCCAGTTTGAGCAGGGTCATGATGTGAATAAATAAAGAAAACTCTCTGTGAATAAGAACTGTTATTTTATCTTTAACGTGGAGCTGGCGCATTTATTCGGGAACCATATTTTAAAGCGGAACTAAAACGTGAATGTTTTGTACTTCCAAAGCGCTCTGCTAATTAAATATTCATGACTATGCAAATTAAAAAAGGCCTCCCGTTCTCATGCCGGACCGTTTTAGCAGAGCAGCTGGTCTTTGTAATGATGGTTAGGATGGTTAAGGTAGATGGAAAAGAGTCTTAAACTGAACATGGAAACAATATCCTGTGTGCATGATGATTTTTTTATTTGTTCTGATTGATTAATGATAAATAATCCTTATATCGGTATCGGTGAGGAATAAAAAAAAAACAATGCCACCCTGCAGAAACAATAAAGGTTCTCTTAATAAGCAAAACCCCTGTTCTAACTGTTATTATTATTATTATTATTATTATTGGTAACACTCTGTGGAATGCTGCATCATTTTCTCGACTGCAAGACGTCAAAACAAACCATAATGACCGTTAATAAAGGCCACAGTTACACACGGATGCAGAGCCGAACAACATGGAAATCTCATAAAATGTGCAGGATTATTTAATCCACCTGCTCATAATCAGAACCTGAAAGCTCAGGGGGATGCAAGTGTAGTCTGACCTCTCTGTATCTGTTTTCATCTCGGAGCAGATTTATAAATCTCTAGATCCACAGCTCGGCTGAAAACCTGAGGTAACAGTGGCAAGGAAAATTCCTAAACGTTCTAAGGAAGGAACCTCAGGAGGACCAAGTCTCAAAATGGGAGCAGGAACCTGGTAGAGGAACAGCTGCTTAGATCAGAATCTCCAAAGCAACACACACACCCATCCCCGGGGTTTGGGTACACACACACACACACCACTTGTGTGTCTGAAGCCTAAATTTGTTGTGCACAGTTTGTTTGTTTTTGTCGGGGTTTCTAATGATGTAATGACACTTTACGAGCAATAAAAGCCAGTTGTGTCTGTTTCCTCTGTTTCCTGACTTGATAGAAAGGACAGAAAAAAGGAATTTTATTTGTAGTTGGTTTGTGTTTGTATGTACAGCACTGTGCAAAAGTCTTAGGCCACCTTTCGATCCGTTCGTTTATCAATAGTATGATGATCATATGTAACGTATTGTCCACGATGGGATGCCTTATTTTTGCATATCTTACCCTTTGAAAAGTCGAGCTTCCGACAGTTTGAAGCTGCCAGATGCTCAGTGTAAATACTAAATCCTCTCCGCGTAGCCTGTTTTTTTCTGATTTATTTCCATTAATTCTGCACACAAATATCCTGCATTTTCTGCTTGCACTGTGGTTTTTATAAAGAGATAATTCGATCTGGCCAGGATACCTGGCTGGATCTAAGCTAATGGTGGCCTGAGATTGGACCAAACTGCTCATTAAATTCAGGCGACACTTCCGAATGAAATATCCCATAATTTTGGCGAGCGGTGTATTTTAGGTACCCTGGAAGTAGATGTGGTTCTGAACGTCTTCTCAGCTCAGAGACGGAGGACATTAAAATGTTCATGCCTTTCTTTTCTCGTGTTGCAGGTTTACACGATAGTGATGTCACTACACTGACACCTCTGTTTACATTCGACGTAGGATTTAGGGGGTAACGTGCTGTGCTGTTCTGTTTCGGCCTTTCTCCTCTCGTTGGTCTCGCTCCCTTTAAGGACGAGATGATGAATGGCCTCTATTAGCCTTAAACACCCTGCCTGCGTTGGGTTTATTTTAAACACCGTGCTTATTGCTCTTAACTTGTACTTAAGCGTGAGGGATGGGGGCGTCGCTGCGTATCACTAAATACAGTTCAGGGTGGGACGGGGTGACCGAACATCGAGTTATCCTAACACTCATCCATTACTCCCCACAATTCCATAGTTATTCATTTATTCACTTATCATTGTTATGGAATTATTTAGAAATTTCCCACACTGTTCAAGCACAAAAGAAGCAAAGGCCGGTTTATACAGCTGTTCTACTTTGCATGTTCTCCTCACCAGCTTTTAGTTTGCTCCGGGTACTCCAGTTCGCTCCCGCATTCCACAGGCAGTGAGTTAGGTTAACTGGCTGCTCTAAAGTGGCCCAGTTTAAACACGTGAGCAGCTTCGGATGAAGTCGTTATTATTAAATGCTCTGCTTAATGCCGTTTCTCGTCCCTGACCCGTATCTGCTGACTTATTCTCGGATGGCCGAAATGTAAAGCCGCTGTCAGGTTCCTGCACAATTTAAGCCTTGTGAATAAATATATGGGATGATAAGGGGGGACCTCGAGATTTTATAAGGGGCGTTTGAGGGTTTTTGGAACCTCGTAGGATGGATAGAGGGATTTGGAGTCGGGCGAGACGTTCGTATTTATTAATCGATGAACAAATCAAGGTCTGATCTGAGTGACTGGTAGCAATGCAGTGGGTGTAGACGGCCTTCTAAACGCCTTATTACCCCTCACCTAAGATAACGGAGGGAGCTAAACGGGTTGTGTGTGTGTGTGTGTGTGTGTGTGTGTGTGTGTGTGTGTGAAGCTTATATTCATGTTGTTTCTGATATTTGTTTGGTAAAAGCTTGATTTAAGTCGGTACCGCCTGTGACGTGGCCGTGTGTGAAACGAACGATTTGGTGCGAGGTTTATAAATGACTCGCTCTCGGATCGGAGATGATGCTTCATTAGACTGGGAGAGCGCCGCGCCTTTTAATGCAAAACGCATTACGTCGCCTGGACGCATCGAAAATGAAATGCACCCTCAAGGTCAGGAACGGAGGCCGGCCTGAGCCCCATCTGCAGCGTTTTTGTTCTCGTACCCGCCTCTCATTTTTAAGCACTAGTACTCTCTGTGACGACGCTCCCATGTAATGGTGCAGTTCTTTGATTGATTGATTGATTGACATGAAGGTCAGTTTTGAGGATGTTGGTCCACAGGGCTTTCAGAACGGTTTGAGAAGCTGCCTGTTGTCTGAACGACCAGATAACGAGAGCCCAGTACCCTTTTCTCTCCATTAGGAAATTCCTATCTGATTCCTGCAGGCTTTTTTATGCTTCATTATCTGACTGATGTAATTTGTTCACTTTCTGACCTGCAGGTAGTGTCTAGTTCACTCTTGTACTGTTTTTTTATTTTCTATTTTTTTTTTTTATTATTATAGGGTTTGGTATCGAAAACAAGTAAACAATGAGCCAGGAAAACCAAACCTCTCTCAGTTCCTACAGTCTTTTGTTTTTGGATCACAGGTTCATCATATCAGCACGTTAAGCCTCACACTTTCCGGAGACCAGAGCTTTATCCGTTTCTTAATCAGGTATACGATACGATATATTATAGCTGGTTTATATTGATTATCACACAATAATAGTGTGGTGTCACCCTTGCCCAATAACATGTTTACCCCGTACGGGGCAGTAGTATTGCCCCGGGGCTCGGGAACAAACTGCTGCTGAGAAAGTGGCGCATGTGAAAAGGTTTCGGGATTTGCTTTTGCTTGCCTCTCCGCAGGATCCTCTCTTTAAGAGCTCTGTGTCGGGCGGGACTGAAGGTTTGACTGACGGCCTCGGGGCACTAATTACAGCCGGGGTGATGAAGGATGGATCCATCCAGCTGGATACACTTGTGCTAATTTAGTGGTGATAAATTAGAAATAAACGAGGCCTCGTCCCAGCGAGGGTCGACATGAGCGAGCGAGGTTACAGAAGACGGGTCTGTACCGGAAGTTTTTATTTAGGAAACTTATTAAACCTGTGCAGGGTTGGTGGGAAATGAGATAAAAAGGGTGAAATAATAAATATTAGGAAGATAGTAAGGAATGCTCCAGCTCTTTACCTTTGGGACCTGGGTATTATGCCTGGTGGTGCCCTCCGGCCAGATCGGGTGCCACATGAGGCACTGTGTCTTTATGTGAGATTGTTTAGGGGATTAAAATTCCCTGCCCAGCTCTGTACTGGACTGGAGCCTGTACTGGGCACCCAAGACCAGTAAAAGAAGGAATATAATGTGCAACACAAGATCTGAATTAGTAAATCAACTCAGATTTAAGATGTAAGAACCTTAGGCTTTGATCAGCACGCCCATTGGACTCCTCTGTTTATTTAGGATTTGTTTAATAAAACATCGTGGTCCTCTCAGGGTTTGTCCCCCCCATTTTGAGTCTTTCCTTACCCGCTACTTAGGACGGTCTGTTTAGTTGGCAGCCTCCACGCCGCCCTTGTACAGATGGTGAAAAGCCAAATTGGGATCACGTCGGTCGATTACGGTGATCTGTAGCAGAAGCTTAAGGTCTGAACTTCTGACAAAATGCGTCACAGGCACGTCCCGCCTGCAGAGGGGCACTCAGCCCCACAGATAGCGTTCTGATTTCTGTCCCGAAGTTCATGCTTTTCTAAAAATGCGGCAAAACCCACCTGGGTTTTTTTTTTCTTTTCTGAGCAAACAGAAAATGGTGCAGTAACATCAGGGTGGATGGGGAAGAGAAAAAAAAAAAGAAAAGCAATTCTTTTTAGGAGCAGCGTAAATGCCACTTAGCCGGATAAGAGAGAGAGAGAGAGAGAGAGAGAGAGAGAGAGAGAGAGAGAGAGAGAGAGAGAGAGAGATGGAGATGGAGAGTATCCCTGCCGTCAGCTCTTCTCTGAGCTCATAGAGGTGACATCAAGGTGAAGGCACACTTGGTTGGAAATCATTGATATTCTGACTTGCAGGCTGCAAACGGCTCGCTGGCAGATGGAGTCTTTGTCAGGAAAGAAAAATGGCAGGGGCGCATGCTGCTGTTTTCTACCCACACCCCATGTCCCCTCCGTGTCCCCTCCGTGTCCCCTTCGTGTCCCCTTCGTGTCCCCACCTTGTCCCCACCTTGTCCCCTTCGTGTCCCCACCTTATCCCCACCTTATCCCCACCTTATCCCCACCTTGTCCCCTTCGTGTCCCCACCTTATCCCCACCTTATCCCCACCTTATCCCCACCTTGTCCCCTCCGTGTCCCCGCCGTGTCCCCTCGAAGTAAGATTTTTTTCCTGCTTTTTGGAGTCCATCAGGTTTTCTGATGATTTTACCCCTTGCTGTAAGGATTGCTCCACAGCTCAATGCTGATACCCGTCTTCCCCTGGCCTGGATTAGACGTGGTGCCGTTATGTGGATCTTTATGTGCTCCAGAGAGGGTGATTCTATACTTAGCGGCTCATTAAGCATTCAATACAAGGGGTGACCGCAAATATTTGAACATATAGCGTATATAAGAACGGCTTCAGATAATAATTAATTATTGCAGCACCAAAAAAAAAACAAGCCTGGAAAGTAAATACTCAATATAAACAGAGTATTATTAGACTAATAGACTAATTACAGAGTATATTAGTGATTTTGTGGAAATAAATTGAAGGATCTTCCGCTGATGATTTGGCGTTAAAACTGGTGAGAAATTCGTCTGTTATTTCTAACGTCCGTGTTTTTAGCAGCACTTGATCTACGATCTATTTATTATATAACATTCATGATCGCCTTAGTTCCAGATATGAATTAATTCCGGGTTTGGCTAGACCTAAATCAGAGAATAGTAATAATCCCCTGGGATTAGTTTGCATGCATATCAAGTCTAAGCCTGGATTAAGAAAGTAGAACGAACAGGATTTGTTTGCGGAGCCAGCAGGATTCATTTTCCAATTCATCGACTAATTATTGCTTGATTTGTTACATCCCGTTATTAAAAATGTAAAACTGGCAATTAAATGCTTTGTTCACGCGCTGCCCACTTTATTAGGTACACCTGTTGAGGGGGTACCTGCGTATTAAGAAATAACTTATTTTAGATATTATTTTGTTATTAACCTTGTCTGAGGGAGGGGATGCTTGTTTAGGAGATTATCCCACACCCCACGCCACCCTGTGTGACACCTAGTGACTGTAGTGTAGTGAAACTACAAAAAAAAGATGCTTTGGTCACAAAAGCATATATAATACAAATATCTAACATTTTAAGGATTTAGTAGAAGTTTATTAATAAACAAAAACAAACAATCTGTTCATAATGTGACCATGGCTTTCCAGTCTGAAAAAATCACACGAGGTGTTAAATGAATTACCTGTCGTCCAAATAACTCCTGCAAAAAAAAGAGACGTCACGTTCAGCTTTGAACAGCCTTTTTTTAATTGCTTACACGAAGCTAAAGCAGCAGAGCAGTGGGCGCTCTTTCAAACGCAGATTTACCGGTAGTAAAGTCATAGTATAGACAGAATTAATTACAAACTCCAGTGCCAAGCAGATTCAATATTTTAGTAACAGCACATCTCGCTTAATTCCATTTATTCAGCAGGTTATGTAAATGTAGGTATAATTGTTCGAGCTAAATTGTTTGCTTTACACACACACACACACACACACACACACACACACACACGCGCACACACACACACACACGCAAACGCTTGATATGTATGTGTTGGTGTGTAATTAGTATTTAAATTCTAGATTGTGTGAATTACTGAAGCTTTTCTGTGCCCCCCCCCCACTCCCCCCCGTGTGCCCCGGTGGTAGTGAGTGCACTGGGAGTAATTATTTTGCTTGTACATGTGCATTGTGTCTGTATATATGTCTGTTTGTGTAAAAGCCCAGGGTTAAACAGAACACACACACACACAAACACACACACACACACACACACACACACACGCCTGGTGAGATCGTTGTACGAATCGTTGCTTATGATCGAACAAATAATTCGATTGTAAATTAGAATCGGTTTCTCTCTGCGCGAGTTTGGGGTTTTTTTTTTTCTTTTTAATCATATCTTTAATATCTTTAAATATTTTTGCTATATAATTTGATTTGATATAAAAATACGTATTTGTATCCCAAACCTGCAGGGTTTATAATTTAGAGCTCTGTTTTTAATATAATTTAACTAAGAAACGCTTATAAGAAACACATTATATTTTATTCTCCTAATTACCTCTCATTTAAAACGAAAAAAAAAAAAAGCACGACAAGGAAAAACCGTAAGTGTTAAAAGATAGAAAACTTGTTTAAATAAAATATCTTTGAAAGTTTAAATACACAGAGGATTGAACGGAAAGATGGAGTAAGAAAGTATAATAAAATACAGAATATTTAATAGGTTATTAATAAATAAGGAATCATTTGATTTGCATAATTGAATAACAGAGATAAAAAAAAGTGGCCGTAAAAATATAAATGCTAAAGATATACAAAGAATAATTCCTATTTTTCTTGCAGCTGTTACTAAATAAAATTCTTGAGTATAAAGCTGTTCATTTCTGTTCTGTTTGTGATTGAAAATACAATGAATAAGCGCTTGAAGTTTGTTTCTCTTTATGTAAGAATTTTTGCATTTATCTACTTTTTATTTCTTTAAACCCCAGATGAATTTGACATTTCCTGCTCCAGTACTGATTTTATTAATTATACTGAATTAATTTAAATAAATACACAGTTGTGTACGCATCTCTTATTCTTGTAAATAATGAAAGGCGTTAATGAGTTCATTTTAACATTAAATTAACATGTTATATTATTAATATTATTATTTTTCAAACTATATTGAAAAATAATAAAAATACTGTATTTATTATCCAGCAAAAGGAATTAAAAAGCTAAAGTACGACTGTAGATCCTGTACATTATATTATATTGTGTATAAATGTTTTTTTTTGTTCTGTTTTATGTAAATTGTCTGCAGTTATGGAGTCTGGTGAGAGACTGGCCTCCTCCAGTCCGTCCCAGCCGTCCATCAGGTCCACGGCTTCACCTGCAGAACCTTCGTCCAACCCGACCAGCAAAAGTGGTGAGAAGAAGAATCTTTCTATCCTTCCTTCTGTCTTTTTCTTCGTCTGAATGAATCCCCACAGGCACGGTCCAAAACCGTATAGAAAGCCTTTCATGATAACGCCTATGGATTTAGGATGGGACATCATAACTCTAACGTGGAGGCGTCCCAATACTTTTGTACTTCAGCAGTTACTTTTAGTATATTATTAGAACATTAAAGCAGGCAGGAGATCGAATGAATACAACAAGTTTTTGGAGGTCACACAACAAGAGCAGAGTGTTGATGGATTCTGTTGGACGTGGACAAACGACGCCTCTGTCCCGCCGTGCCGTGGGATCCTAATCGTGGAACTGGCTTTCTCCCTCATGTCCTCAGGAATATAATTGTTGTGAGGTCTGCGATAACGATGTCATTAATATTAAAAAGATATTTGCTGACGTCTTGAGGAGGGGGGGGGGTGCTGAGGAGATTGATGTGTTCCTCTCTGCATTCTCGTCTTTTTGTCTCCTCAGCACTGCACTCTCAGATCCTCAGAGAACCGTCCAATTAAATACAAGGCTGATTAGAAAGAGACTGAAGGACAAAGAGACACAAAGAGAGAGACACAAAGAGAGAGACAGAGAGAGAGAGACAGAGAGAGACAGAGAGAGACAGAGAGAGACAGAGACAGACAGAGACAGACAGAGACAGACAGAGAGACAGAGAGACAGAGAGACAGAGAGAGACAGACGGACGGAGAGACAGACGGACGGAGAGACAGATGGACGGAGAGAGAGACGGACGGAGAGAGACGGACAGAGAGAGACGGACAGAGAGAGACGGACAGAGAGAGACGGACAGAGAGAGACGGACAGAGAGAGACAGAAACGGAGAGAGAGGGACGGAGAGAGAGACGGAGAGAGAGAGAGAGACAGACGGACGGAGAGAGAGACGGACAGAGAGAGACAGAAAGAGAGAGAGAGGGACGGAGAGAGAGAAAGAGAGAGAGAGGGACGGAGGGATTGAGCTTTGTTTTAGTTTTATTTCTGTATCTGTTTTTCTAAAGGAGCAATAACTCAATAACTAAATCTCATTCCACAGCCTAAACTAAAGACCCAGGGTAACAGTGGGAAGGAAAATCCTTAAACGTTATAAAGGAGGAGCAGGAATCAGAGAGGAACCCTCTGAAATAAACAATAGGTTTATAACGACAGTTTAAATTCACTGAAGCCAAATAGATTAGCTAAAATCGGGAATTTAATATGAAGACATAAAAGGAATATATATATATATATATACAGAGAGAATTAATAACTGAGTTGTTTTATTTAAATTTTTATTTCCACAAGACAGTATTGTGCAAAAGTCTGAGGCCACCCTTGTTTTGATCGCTTGATTTGTTGTTTTATCACTAATATAATGATCTCAGTCCACGCTTTGTGAGCTTTAGTGTATTTTAGTTTTTTCACCCTATTCCTTTTCCTAAAATGTGGTTTATTGGCTGCTAAAAAACCATTCCCGATCCTACAGAAAGGTTTCTCTCCAGTGTAGGTAGTATTTAATACTGCCTACATATGTATTGTGATAAAGAGACGGTGAAATAATGACATATGGACACTATTGATGGCATTTCTAATCGAATGGTGGTCTTTGTATAATTGTATATTATTATAT
The DNA here is from genome assembly GCA_034779995.1 of Parotocinclus haroldoi. NCBI lineage: Eukaryota > Metazoa > Chordata > Actinopteri > Siluriformes > Loricariidae > Parotocinclus > Parotocinclus haroldoi. The sequence continues at coordinate 3,036 of JAUZST010002498.1, read as the reverse complement.
TAAGCATGTTATCGAGTTGTAAAATAACTGTATTTCCTGGTGAGCGTGCTATTTGGGTCTGATCCTATTTATTATAGCTCACGAGCAGCATTATTTAAAAGTGTTTATGTTTGAATTTAGGATTATCTCCCAGGATTGGCTCTCTGATCATAAATAAACAAGCTTTGGATAATTACGGCTGTGTAAGTTCAGGATTTCTCTCTCTGTACAGGACATTTGTTTCAGTTGATGGCTGACCCCGGGTTCGGACTCTCCTCTTTCCCCATGTTGAACCATCCGGCGTTCCGCCTTTACTCCTCTCTCTCTGGAGGCTCTCATTTTGGGGGACTGGGAACACTGGGAATGCCAGGAGCAATAACCCCTCATCCACAGCTCGGACCCTTCCCAGGTAAAGAAAAAGTGGATTTGGTTTAGTTTTAGTTACTGTTTTATTTATTACACCTTCAGAATCTCAGCCAGTGTTTGTAGTCTTTGTTTTTGTCTTCATTCTGTTTTTCTTCTCGTCTTTCTGACCAATTATTTATGGGATTGTTTTTTTTTTCTGTTTTTACTTGGAATTGTAAGTTTAATTTATTAATGATAATAATAATAGTAATAATAATGAACCAGTTTCAAATAAGCTTTGATTAATTTGGGATAAGTACGTACTGGTATCATTAATGAATCCAGTATTCTATACGTTTTGAAACGATTTAATTGTTGTTGTTTTTTTTGCAGACTGGTGGCGTACAGCTGATGCTCAGGCTCATGCAGCCGCTGCTCTGTTTCCCCCCGTTTTGGGTTTGCCTCCTTTATTTACCCCTCCAGCACTGAACCGCTCGTACAGCACCAGCACTAAAGGTAACGCTTTAAAGGGCTCAGCTTCGTCCGGAGCGAGCTCGACCTCCTCCTCACCTTCACCAGCTTTCACAGGGTCGGAGCAAAACAGGAGCCAAAAACCGGGCCTTAAGACACGAGATCAAAGCCAAAACCCCAAGACCAGCCTCAGTATCCCAAAATCTGTCTCCAGATCCTCGAAGTGCAACTGGAAAAACAAGAACAACAGCAAGCAGGATCACGTTCAGAAGAAAGAAAGCACATCTAAACAGCAGGTAAAGAATCATCTAATGTCCATGTACCACCAGTGGCCTACTGGGTAAGACACTGGACTATGGACCAGAAGGTCCAGGGTTCAAATCCCACCTCTGCCAAGCAGCCACAGTTGGGTCCCTGAGCAAGGCCCTTATCCTAACATTGCTTGGATTGTAAGATTGTAAGATTGTAAGTCGCTCTGGATAAGGAAATACTGCTAAATACTGTATGTGTAAAAAAAAAAAAAATGGACAGAGTTTATATGCAAGTGACTTTATGTGCTGATTCAGTCTGAGAGAAAAAAGGGGAACAAAATCATCCCCGTTATTTAATCCCGAAACGTATTATTAATATTATTCATATAGATCATGCATAATGAATGTAAAGTGGATTACAAACTTTCTCTTGTATTATGAAAATTCCTAATCTAATCTCGGTCTCGGTTCCACTCTGGACTCGCCTGCTTTAAGTCTTGGTCCGGACCCGGACTCGGTCGGTTTCATGAGGGAGTGTCTGTGTTTGAATGATCATCTTATCTGAGATTCTACTCTTTAATCTGGGTGTTAAATATTGAACTGAATTAGATTTTAGTAATACACGTTCGTGGTTTATTGTTATTGAAGGAATACTTGCATGAGGTGTGTGTGTGTGTGTGTGTGTGTGTGTGTGTGTGTGTGTGTGTGTGTGTGTGTGTGTGTGTTTATATATAAATAATAATCAGTAATATTTGGATAGAATTGCTTTAGTCCCTGTATCGTTTGAGTGCAGACGAGTCGTGCCCCTGTCACAACAAATTTGGCGGAGGTTCCATCTGTGGAACGGATTTAAGACAAAACATGGGTTCTATTAACAGATGAAGTGTGTGTGTGTGTGTGTGTGTGTGTGTGTGTGTGTGTGTGTGTGTGTGTGTGTGTGTGTGTGTGTGTGTGTGTGTGCGCGTTTGATACAGCAGAATCTGTGTACCACGGAGATTTCCAGCAACACCGATAGCCAATCAGGATTGAGCTCGGACAGCGAGACGCTGAGCAGCTTGGACTCTGGAGATCTGGAGAATGAGGTGGATGAAGATGAGGAAGGTGGAGACTCCGAGTCGGAGAAAGAACAGAGAGCCCAGGTCTGATATTTGGGTTGCTTTATGGGACGGATCAATAGGGTTATGTTATTCTGCCCGTTAAATATAAATCCTTTCCCCCGTCGTTCCTCTGTTATTCCGTAACCTTTATGGTTTATTATCGTTATAGAACTGAGAGAGCAAAATATAAAGGTGCATGAAGACCAAATAAGAACTGATCAGATCCAAAAACCTCCTACAATGAATGGTTTACTGGGAATATACCGGCAGGACCAGGCGTCCTGAGCGGCTCCTATATTCTGTTTAATCATCATTGATCGTTAAGCCGTCGAGTGTTACGTTTGGTTTAATTACTAGCTGACTCATTGCTCTCTTCGCTCCCCACAGAAAGTCCAGCCGAACCCTTGCAGGTCCTCCTCACGTCCCCACTTTACCTCGACGCCCCATCAGGAGCACAGCAAACGTACCACCCTCACCCTCACCCAGGGAAGCCCCAACCCGAGCCGAGACCCAGAGGCCCCGTCCAAAGCCCTGTGTCTCTCCCTGTCTCCTAAACCGTCTGTCGTCTCCTCCCCTCCCAGAGCGTCCTCCCTGAAGACGTCCAGCAGGAGTTCTCCAGATGAGTGTCTTCACCAGGTACCTCCTCAAAAAGCCTTTGTAATGTTATTATTCTCGATTTGTGGAGCTTTTTCCCAAGCTTTAACCAAGAAGCTCATCAATGTTGTAGAATAAAGAAAAGTGTTTGACCATTACTGATACCGTCACTCAAAGACGCCATGTCACCGTCTAAAATGTGGAAAAAAATCAATCAAAGGCCTCTCTCTCTCTCTCTGTCTCTCTCTCTCTCTCTCTGTCTCTCTCTGTCTCTCTCTCTCTCTCTCTCTCTCTCTCTC
>JAUZST010002497.1:0-17988 GCA_034779995.1 Parotocinclus haroldoi | reverse complement strand
CACACACACACACACACACACACACACACACACACACACACACACACACACACACACACACACACACACACACCTGAAATCTAAAATGATGGTGGAATTTCACTTGCTTGCATCTGCTGAGGTTGGCAGCAATGAGTAAAACTGAGAAATACCTAAACTAGAACCAGAATATCTGGTTGGTATTTGGGTTTCAGACTAGGTGAGAGTTAATCTAAATTACAGACAGGAGGCTTCAGTCAGTGGGATGATCAGGTGTGAATAGGCGATGACTAACAATCTCAGGAAAAACTTGCTGGTGCTGTTCAGGTTGGATATCTTTCCACATCTATTAAGACTATTTGGACTAATCCACAGTCCAAAAAGTTGTAAAAGGAAAGTATAAATTATTGGAATCCTCACCTGAAGTGATCAACCAACAGAAATCACTTTAAGAGCTCAGCCTGTGCAAATCTGCTACAGTATCTAACAAAAGTGAGTACACTCCTCTTGAATTTTATTATATATTCTCATGGAACAATGCTGAGGTTATAACCCTTTATTCCAACATCATATCGACACACCAAACACACCTCCAAGACAACCTGTCTTGCTAAAGAACTGAGGGTAAAGATCAAGCATGTTTCCAGACCTAAACCCTATTGAGCATCTGTGGAGGAGCGCAAGTTCTCAAACATCCACCAGTTCTGTGTTGTCGTCATGGAGAAGTGAAAGTGGATTCCAGTGGCAATCTGTGAAGCTCGAGTGAACTCCAAGCCAAGAGAGTTAAGGCAATGCTGGAAAATAAAAGTGGCCACACAAAATATTGTCACTTCAGGCACCATTTTCACTTCTTGCTCACTTTAGTTGCCAGTGGTTTAGACATTAATGACTGTGTGTTGTTATTTTGAAAGCAGAGCAAATTTACACTGTTATACAAGCTGTAGAATGACTACTCTACATTGTATCAAAGTGTCATGTCTTCAGTGTTGTTCCATGAAAATATATAATAAAATAGTTGACATTTTAATAAAAAATGTGAGGGGTGTACTTACTTTTGTGAGACACTGTAGGTGTCCAGGATTACTTCTAACCAATTAAATGCCTCTCTCACATTGGCTGTAAATGTTCACAAGTCCACTATCATGAGAACACTGAACAACAATGTTGTGCATGGCAGGGTTGCAAACAGAAAGTCACTACTGTCCAAAAAAACATCACTGCCATCACATGGAACATGGACAATCCAGAAGGAAAAAACACTTTTCCTTTTTTAACAGATGAGACCAAAATAGACTTAAATGACAAGCTTTATGTCTAAAGAATTCCAGCATAAGAACATTGTGGTGGTGGTATTGTCATGGTTTGGGCCTGTTTTCCATGGCAGCTTGTCATCATTGATGGAACAAGTCAAGTGCTTAACAGAAGTGTTGTGGAAGCAGTTTGTGCGAGTTCTGTTGCAGGTATGGGATCATACCAGATACTGAATCTAAATACATTGATCACAAAAATTGGGAATATTTCATTAGGGGATATTTCATTTTGAATTTTGAAAATATCCCCAATTTATGTGTGCACTATAGTATAATCATATAGTATAATCATTAAATAGAAAAAAAATGAGGGCTTACCAACTCACCAACAGCCTCATTACCGAGGTCAGCCAGTTCCTGAAGTTCTGAATTGCATCTGCGCAAATGTCATATTAACCTACTTCAGTTTCTTCATGGAATTTAAGTTATTTTTATTCTTTAAAGTCTGCTATACCTGATCTGACTCATCTTAAAAAATACTTGTGAATATGGTCAAAATTACCCTTAATAATTGTTATGATGTGATGAGAAAAAAAAACACCTGTCACTGCTTCGTTTCAATAAAAAAGGTCCTAGGTTATTTACAATTCTACAAGTTGGTCTCGATCTATGTTCTCTATTTGGACTGTTCAGTTTATTTATTTATTGTGATGCTCAAGGTTATTACATTACTATTTGGTTTATACATTGAAATCTAGTAAAGCCATGTATTTATTTTGATAAATGTTGTGCAAATATCCCAACCTCACTTTACCCCCTTACTTGTTTCTTACTTCCTTCTTATGAAAAATGGGCCTCCTGGGGTTTCAGATATAGACACTAATCTAATAATGTAATCCACATGATAAAACAAACACTTTTCTGAATATGTGAGTTCATAAGTTTAATTAGGTGTGGAAAAAGGGATGTTTGACATAAAACGATTTCTATATAGGAGGAAGTCAATGTGAGATGCAGTAGTGTGTGGTATTACTTCCTTCTTCTATGTCTTGATTCCATTACCTTTCAGGAATTGAAAGTCACCAACATTTACCTTGCTGTAACAAAAACACAGGTGAAACACCGCCACTTTCAGTTTAATCTGTGGGCAGTTTTACAAATAGGTACAAAAAAAAACATTTAGAAAAACAGAAGCTAGGCACTGTTAAAGGGCATAAATGGCAACTTATGGACTTTACCTTTGACTGGAACAAGATGTTAATATTGAGTGACCTTAGAAAGGTATATGTTGTTATGTTGTGTATGTACAAAGGTTAAGAAAAACAAGAACTATATATATATACACATACCAGTTTACCCCCATGAATATTTAATTACAGTATATTTAATTTCTTGTGTATGTATATATATATATATATATATACACGAAATTAAATATACCGTAATTAAATATTCTCTAATATTTGTGAGCAGTGTATGTGGAGGACGGAATGGAGGAAATTCAAAATTACTGTAATTCTAACCTGAAGTGTTCAACTAACTATAATCACTTCAAGAGCACAGCATGTGATACAGTATCTCACAAAAGTGAGTACACCCCTCATTTTTTTAACTATAGCATTTATATATTCATTTATATCTTTTCATGGGACAACACTGAAGATATACATCAACATAGACACTTTTGTATAATGGAAATTAGTCAGTATACAGCTTGTATAACAGTGTACATTTGATGTGCCTTAAAAACAATTCAACACACAGCCATTAATGTGTAAACTGCCGGCAACACAAGTGAGTACACCCCTAAGTGGAAATGACCAAATTGTGGTCAGGCTATAAGAAAATTGCCAACTTCCTGACAGTGAGCTGCAGCATGGTGGCCAAGACAATACAGCGGTTTTAACAGGACAGGTTCCACTCAGAACAGGCCGCACCATGGTCGACCAAAGAATATGAGTGCATGTGCTCAGCATCATAACCAGAGGTTGGCTTTTGAAAACAGATGTAGGGAGTGGTGCCAGCGTTGCTGCATAGGTTAAAGGGGTGGAGGGTCAGCCTGTCAGAGTCAGATCATTGGGCACAATTTGGCTATTTTCATTTAGCGGTGTAATCACTTTTGTTGACAGTGTTAAGTTATTTTGAAGGCACAGACAATAGACACTGTTATGCATGTAATATACTTTCTATATCATAATATATTGTATTATATAAGATAAAATATAATAAAATATTTACAAAAAGTTCAATGAATAGGCAGAGGATTTACATTTATATCATTTTGCAGACGCCCTTATCCAGAGCGACTTGCAATCCAAGCAATTGTGGGTTAAGAGCCTTGCTCAGGGACCCAACTGTGGTAGCTTCCGGTCCATAGTCCCACAAGAACTGCTGGACACTTTGATTCTGTTCATTCCCCATCACTCAGTGTGTTTTGGCACTCTGAGTGACCATACACCTTACTGAACAGTCAATGTGTGGCACTCTTGTCTAGTTTGACATGCTTCTGTTCACCCCCATGAATATATAATTTGCTACTCAATCGTGATAATTGCCATTTTTCCCCTTTTCCCCTTTCCTTTGAACAGAGTATCCTTAAAACACATCAGTGTAATGCGTACTTTACTTTTACTTTAGACCTTTGATTTTAAAGAAGAAAAACAAATATTACTTTGCATTAAATGATTGCCTAATTAAAACACAGAACGACACACTGCCAAAAGTGACATGACTGCATTACTCAGGGTTCTTTGGTTTCCTCCCACATTCCAGGAAATGTGCTGGGTTAACTGGTTGCTCTATACTGCCTCTCAATGAATGTAGACTAGTAACTTTGAACTAATAGCAACTGTAACCTTGCTCCTGTCATGAATAACCACTCATGTGACATTCAACTACTGGTAAATAAATAATTTTAAATTACATAAATAAATAACTAAATTGGTATGTTTCCCCACTTTGGGAACCACTGCTTTATTGAGATACATAATGTGACCAGTTATGGTGCATGTAACTTCATAAAACGTTTACCTCACCTTTTCAGCTATTCATCATAGAGGTGTCATTAGATGACACTTAAGTCTGTTAACAGCTGTAGCATCTGCCATCACAACACTGTAACAGATAACAGAAATATGGATACGGCCTAAATACCCAAGAGCTACCAATAACATTATTTAGGCTGAGTAAATTATACTGGGTGATTTTAACATTATTGGAAACATACAACCTACAATTAGTTTCTTTAAATGTCTTATAATATAGGTAGCAAGATTTAGAAGGTTTTGTTTTCTCTTCTACCCAAACCATATAATCCCTTTGGTAGTGTTTTCTCACATGCACTCTACCAATCTTGGAGCAGGACCTGATATCACAGTTTAACTTACAGCACTTATAGGCTACTTATAAGGCCGGTACTGCTTTTGGCACTCTGGATTTGATGATTATACTATTGGGAATTACACTTACTTACATTATTAGATTTTGTTTGATCATGGTAAGCATTGTAAGCTTCACATACAGTAAAGTATTTAGAATAATGCTGTAATAAAGTGTTCAAGACTGCGTTTAATTGGAGTTCCTTTGGCATCGAACGAATCTTTCTTTATGGTGAGTCAGTAAGCCTACTGTAGTGAAACACACACCCACCTTGAAATTTGTTGCATGTGTTGCCAACAAAACAACATATGGCATATGATGTAGCACTTCGAAAGCAGATGCGAGGGTGGTTCCAAGGTTAACCTTCAAACAAGGGACAGCAAGTAGGATTTGCGGGTTGAGACTTTAGAAGGATTCCTCCTTCTCACCGTTTTCAACACCTACTCTCTTGTCTCGCCGCAACTCTCCACAGTGAAGCGCAACATTAGCCTACACGTAACAGTTTCACGTTTCCGTTTCGCTGCTGCGTGCTCTAAAACCATCCCTGCTTCTTTCGGAGCTTGGTCTCCATTACCTATTTAAAGGGGATTTTAGCTACCTTTTCTTGTGACATTCTTAAAGACCTTTTCCAAACCCTCAAACAGAAGCTCTCTTTGTGAACCATGCAAATGTGTAGGCTTAACTCTTCCCAAATGCCAAGAACACTGTTCTTCAATTAGTGCGAGGGCACTTGAGGTCACTTGTTGTCAAGATTTGACTTAGTTAACTAAGTTAACTTTAGAAAGAAGAAGTGCATTTAAAAAGCTGTGGAATGCTATGGAAGTGGAAGAATTTCAGAGCTAAAATGCTAATCTCACCTCTGCCATGCTGCCACAGTTGGGTCCTTGAGCAAGACCCTTAACCCACAATTGCTTAAAAAAAAAAGTAAGACTGTATTAATTGTAAGTTGATCCTAAATCCTAAATGCTGGAAAATGTAGGAACAAACTGGCTGTTTTATCTCATTAAGGATTATAGCAGCTGAACTGATAAAGCTGGGTCAGTTCTATAGCCACTATTTATTCTCTAATAGTCAACATCCAATTTCTGTAGCTAACTCAGCATTTCATTATCTAATAGTTAGTCCCGTAGCCACAATTTACCATTCCAGACTAACAGTAAGCATCTAGAGACTAAAATAAGGTTTGTTTTTTTTTAATTCAGAGCCACTTGAGTAACCCGACAGCGCGGTGAATAACAAACAATCATTCTGACAGACAATCATATCAGTGTGACATGGCACTTTTGGTCCTGACCACCTGCGTGTTAAAACACCACATTTGCTATGACACATCTCACATATCACGCAGTTGTTGTACAATGACAATGACAGATGGTGAGTTCAAAAAGTTGGTGTGTATGACTAAAAGTCTTCTACACAAATGGTTTTTCTTCAGTACGCTATAAATCCCCACATAGACATCTGGACTGTGATGTACTGTGTCTTATAAACATCATGTCATGTGCTCCCTTGCTTCCTGTGCCTGATATTTAGCATGATCTGAGGGGAAAGCTAAAAAATCAGAGGTCATATTCAGTTCATGGGAACAAATGAGCAGCTTAGGAGATACTGCCAGTTCATTTAGTCACACCAGAGCCTGGAACTCTTTTAAATGTAATGTTTTTTTTATGACACGCAAAACAATACATTCAAAGCCAAACCAAAAATCGGACAACTTAGACTGATGATCAGTCCCAGTGAAAGGGTGTGATCTGTGCGCCTGTCAGTCACTGTAAAATAGCCATTGTGTTTGGGCCTGTCAGTGACAGTGAAGTGGGCATGCTCGGTGTTCTTGTCAGTCCCAGAAAAGTAGGATTGGTCGGTATGTGTCTGTTCCTCTTAGTCAGAGTGAAGCGGTGTGATCTGCGTGCCTCACAGGACCACAGGACCACAGACCACACATCCTTCACCCTTTGGTACCGACAGACACACAAATATCTAGAAGTCATACCACCATCGTGGGTATTGACAGACACAGACGCCGTGCCTCAATCACCAACGCTGACTCGTTTTTCAGACTCCTTCACTGGCACTGACAGGAACCGTCAGGGGAGGTGGCACCAGTAGGACCAGAGCAACTCATACTTCACCGGGACATGTACAGGGGCCATAGCTCCTTCACGAATACTGACAGGCCCATCATTCATACTTCTTTCCTGGGAGGCACTGACAGGCACATCACCTTCACTAAACCAATGCGAGACAATAAAAGGCCCAACGACTAGACACCTCTTAGTGCATCTAGCCCAAAAAGCCACTACCTCCTTCACATGGAGCAGCTATCAAAGAGGCCACACCTACATGACTGGGACTAAGGGTCACAGAAAACCACACCCATTTATGTGAACTGACAGGTACAGCGATGACCTGCGACTACAAACGACAGACCTTCTTTAACTGTCAAGCACACCGGGCTCATCCCTTCACCAGGCACAGATATACTGTATGTATACCCTAGAATACTCAATTAGGTGTGTATGTATGTACCTTTTGCGTCCTCGGCAATGATGGTAAGTATGTATTGTGATGCCGTGCCCTCCATGTTGTCAGCCTGCACTGAGATTACCCCTGAATCACGATCCACACGGAAAAGATTGCGTGGATTCTCTGGCACCTGCCCCGCCAATCGATAAAAAATCCTCACGTTGTCTGTTTTAGGGTCGTCGTTATCTGCTGCCTGGACTGTGAGAATCTCTGTTCCTGTGGGGCGTAGGTGAAACAGCCACACCCAAGGTTACATCGAGACGAGTCTTGTATGGAAACGTGAAGTACGGTTTCAGTTTTGGGATTTTTTTTTTTTTATAATTCTACCATTTTGAGGTCAACAATTTGGGGAGCCTTGCATAAAATCACACAGTCCTAAAGTTAGAGCTTTAGGACAATGATAGCACGGTCATCCAGCCTTACCAGCAAGACCATTTCAGTTCACCAGCTAAACCAGCATCACGCCAACATAAACTAGCATCGCCCAACATAGGACACGGCCCTCACATGTTCATGCTTCTTTGACTTTTAACTAAAACAGAGGTTTTTGCTTGTTTTTTTTTAAGCAGGGCAATATCATATTTGAACTTGTAAGGTCAGTTTGGAATGCAAAACAACTAATGGGAGCAAAGTCAATATGACGTGACCATGGTTTACACAGTGTGCAGAGAAAACCCTTATTTTACCTGGATTAAAGTGACAAGGGTTTAAACTCTGCACAATGACGCCACGCGCTAGCCAGCAAAACAGACGGTGGTTCATGTTCGAGAAAAATGCTTAGTAATGTCCAGCATTTGGTAAAAAAAAATAAAATAAATAACAGTACATAATGTTGAAGGCCCTATTAGGATGTAACAACTGGTAAGCAGGAGTGTTATATTCAGTGTTTTCTCACCAGAAAGAAAAAATATCTCAATTGCAAATAGTAGCTTGCATTTGCTAAACCACTGGTCAGTGATATATTCTGAAATAGCTGCAATCCATGCTATTATGAAAGGCTAATGAATCATTTTAATGTTTCAAATCCTGTTTCAATATGTATGCCTTTCAGAAACGCATAATTAAAAATCAAACCGGTGTTGCTACGCATTTGTGACCTTTCGGTGAGAGTTCCTTGACGACAGTCTGGTATTGCATCTGAGGGAAAGTCGGTCTGTTGTCATTAGCATCTCCGACCATGACCCTCAGCTCCACAGGTTTAGCGATCTCTCTGCCGTCTGGCCTCTCTGCTACAATACTGATATGGAACTGAAAGAGAAACATTTTGCAAACCACCAAAAAACGAATTCAACTAAATATAAGCTTAGCTACAGTCTTATCCTTTCGATATTATAAAGTTCAAACAGGTAGGCGAAACGTTAACAAAAACAGGTAAGCGCTCAAAACCTGACGTAATACTTAATGGTGCTTGAAAGTGTGTGCGCCATTTTAGAATCTCCTACAGTTCTGCATAAATGTGACTTTAAACATCACCAGACTTTTGTTTACACATAATTAGAGAACCAAAGAATATTATAAAATTCTACTAATTTGACTCGGGTGTTTTCACTTCATATGATGACAGACAGGTTTGAGGGAGCACTCAATCATTTGTTGCAGTCTTTAAACGCGTTTGAATGTTTCACGACTCAGCTTACAGCTTGCTTATATTTCGGAGGAAACAACTCCAGTTGCTTATACATATACATGTTTACTGAATGCTGCTTTTGAAGTTTCATTCAGAAACACTAAGTAAAAGATTGTCCATTCTCTTTTCAGTACAGGGATAATGCTGCAACAATTGCACGTACTGGGTGTTACATTATACCGATGCTTCAATCACAAGTCCATATTCCAAGCCTGTAAACTGGGTATTTATGCCTGGAAAAAGAGTCCATAATCCTGCCTCCCGTGCCTCCATTAAGTTCACTGCACACCCACACTGAACACAAACATATTGATTTATGGGCTAACAGTGCGTTTGCTCTCCAAGGCACGGAAGGCAACTGATCTCACGTTCTGCCCAGATATGATCAAATACAAGCATGTAGATTTTCAGAAAACCAGAATTCAGCGCATCCAAACTGACCTGTTTGAATGACAGTGGGGAATGAAACACACAAAACTAAACCTAAACATCAAAAAACAAAGTCAAAGTGGGGACATGCAGCATGCTGCAGAATTCCGAACTTAAAGAAAAGGATAAAGCTCGTAAAATATATGGACATTACACTGCTAAAACTGTATGTTGTTCCCCAGCTTCTTTCGTCTGTTTCACATTTACCTGGTCCTGGGTTTCCCTGTCCAGTGGAGCATTTAGGTAGATGACTCCATCTCTACTGATGGTGAAGAGCATCTCTGGAAACTCTCCCTCCAGGCTGTATTCTACAGGACTCCCACTCCATTTCACCTGAACAGCAAAGCACACAAACCATTTTTATACAATTCTTTATACAATCTGTGTGAATACTTTCATTTTATTGTGTATGGAATTTTCTACATTCATATATAGAATATAGAATGAAATATATCCATTTCTATAGTACACAGTAGTTTCTGGGTTGGATAAATATGAGATCATCCAAAGGTCAAAGTAGATAATTAGAACCCTGTTAAACAACAAACAACAACACTATTCATGAGGGACATTTATTTGTTGAGAAGAAGGCCCAGTGCTCAGAATACAAAATGGGTGACAGGCAAGAGTATCTTAACCTTTGCTTTCAGTATCTGATGTGAAATAAAATGCAAACAAAAATGTTTCCAGTAACAGTTGATCGGTTCTGCACGTTAACTTGGGCGCCTATTCCTCCATACATAACAGCATGAACACTGGAATGTTGGTGGGTCTCCTAAACAAGGACTAAAAATTTTTAAATCCTCTTTCGACTGTTTCCATTAGGGGTCGCCACAGCAAACCATGTGCATAAGATACTCATTGAAACTAAAAAAAAAAAAGAGATAGAAATGGCCGATTCCTGCAAGGCAGATATGTGAATGATTTGTGAATGAGGTGCTTTCTGATTTGTCACTGGGCCTTGCCACATAAGGCCGTGAAAGTGCTTCCCCGCCCTATAAAAAAGCTCTCAGAGGCTACTTTTGGGTAGGGTACTTACTGGTGAGAGCACATTGCTGCTAGACATGCCTCTGCAACTCACTTGAAGACATTTTGCCCAGCTTACAGACTTTAAGAAGGGGCATATCGTTGGACTGAGAGAAGCGGTCAGGTTCAAGTATGGCCTTGTGGTGGGGGCTTTGCACCCGCTTTTTCTGTGGAGCACTCGCATACAACAGCCGCCTAATAGTGATATGAGGGACACTAACTCAGTCATATGTGCAGGACATCATATGACCACGTTGCCTCTCATGGCACGGCTTCCTGGCATATTTTCAGCAGCATATTGCTTGCTTACATACATAAGCCTGGCCGGTTGCCAGATTTTTCACCAGTCAAGCATACTGTATATTGGACCAGCTGGGACGCCAACTTCAGCATCCTACAAGTGTGCAGATCTACGGACCCAGCAAAAGTGCCACAGGATGCAATATGGAACCTGTTTGCCTCCCTGGCCCAATTGTATCTTATCTCATTTCCAGGCAGCCTAACAAGGTGCTAGAGCTTTCTTTCGATTGTACAGTTTTCCCAAATAAACGGATACTTTCGTTCTAACACTGTAATCACTTGCATACATCATATTTACATTCACACAGGGTTCTGTTTTATTCCAACAACTCCTTCTTGGTGAGTATATATATATTTATTTTGGCCAATGACTGTAGATTTGACACAGGTTTTAACACAGAACGCCCTCCCTGACACAACCCACTCTACTTTGGACTGGCACAACCCCACGAGCAGCTGTGGCTTTTCTGTAAACGCACCACTTGGCTTCACATTGCAAGCTGAACCCAGGCCCTCTGACACTGCCATTTCCCTGCAGCCATTTCAACCCACCAATGTTATTGTATACGACAGAGCTATTCGGGATTTACTGGCACCAGTAACTGCCATTATCTGGATAGTGAAATATATTTATTGTTACGTTCCAGTTAAAGCGAAAGTGTTTAGAACCCTGAGGCAATAAGGAGCTGGCACTTAGCTATATGACTGGAAAGTCAGCTAAGTTTGGCAACTGAATCCCTCCTCACAGAGGGATTTTTCCACTCTGCTGGGAAGTAAGACTGACAGCAATATCAAATGGGGTGTGGAAAAGGCACCGAATTGAGAGAGGAGCCTGGAGCTGAGCAGGTAGGCCACTTTCACATGCACAATGCAGGCATCTTCTCCACTTGTCCGAACCTAGGGTCACCGTCCCTTTCGCGGACGTGCCCATGGCCGCGCACGTACTAGCAGAGATTTTCAGAGGGGCGGCTGTGTTTTGAACAGCTTAGCAAGCAGCTCTGTGTTCTAAAATAGTAAAAGATGATGTCATCTGTTTAAATATCCAGGCTTTGCTTGTGCCTGTACAAATGATTGCCTTCTGCGGATGGGTCGAGTCTGATAATGCAGGTCTTTGAAGTACAAGCAACATGCAGTAAGTGGTTAATGCAGGAGGTGATAAGTGTCTGTGGCTCGTCTTATTTTAGCCAGCCATTTAAGTGGACCCATGAGGGCCTTGAAAGCTTGTTTTGATGCACAGTTTAAGGACACGCTTCGACTTTGAAAGGGCCTACATTTTTCAGTGGGAAATTTGGATAAGTGTAAAATTCGCTCCTGGTCAGCCGTGTTGGATACCTGCCAACAGCGACAAACCACAATAGGGACAAACCACTAACTCAAAACAGTTAAATAAATGTTATATGGCATAGCCAAAGACTGATCAGACTGCTCGTCCCTGTCGTGCCTGCAATGTTCCAGGTGCTTTTAAACAATAAGTAAGTAAGTCCAACACGTGAGTCGTATCTACGACCCCAAATCAAATAAAGTTGGAACAGTAAGTAAATCTTTCGCCTTGGCAACTCCGTTTAATTTGTTAAAAAAAAACAACCGTTCTTGCACATCAGGCCATGAAAAGGTTGGCTTGTAATGGCGCCATTTGTTCATAAAATTCAAAGACGTTTTGCCAAAAAGGATTGAAGCCATTACGTTTTCGAGGGTGTGATTTTGCCCCATTCTTTGGGCAAACATCGTCTTAAGATGTGCGACAGCATGGGGTTACTCTATTGGAGACAGGTCAGGACTGCACCCGTACCCCGTTCTTCCACAGCCACGCCTTTGTAATGTGTACGGCATGTGGTTTTGTATTGCCTAGTTGAAACAGTCATGGACGTCTCTGGAAGAGATGTGTAAATGTTGACAACAGCACGGACAACTCCAACCCCATGCCATACCATGACCCTGGCTTTTGAAAGTGGCGTTCGGTAATGTGACTGCATATTGTAGAGCTTGATAAATGTTTGCAAAAAGACTAATCCCTTCAATCAGCTATTAGTGAATAATGGTTATTGATGAAAGGCAGTGATATGAGGAACTTGCCCCTGAATCATTTTTTGTCTATTTGGCTTATTTAACATTCCTTTTAGCAACACGTACACAAGCTTATCGCAAAGCCAGTCACATATATACACTCAAACCAGTGCCAATTTAGAGCCAGAACTGTCTTTGGTCTGTGGGAGGAATCCGGAGTACCAGGAGTAAACCCACGCAGACTTAACGAAAACATATTACCAAGAGGTATATTTTACACATCTTTACTACACAAAGTAAAAAAGCCACTACTATGAGGACAGAGTAAGTGAAAAGGAATAGGACTGGCATGATAGGCATCACCACTTTATTGCATAACAGCTGCGACTCCAACCACCCACATGTACATCTCAGCACCCAAAGGAGTGGGCAGAGGAAGGCTTTTCCAGTGGAATTAAAGAAATATTCTCTATACAACTAGATCATACTTATCTGAATAGATCTTAAATACAGAATTTTCAAGCAGACCAGGGGCGTTCTTATTATAAAATCTGATCAATTTTAGAGAAAGAAACATGTCGATATGACCCCCAATGTTTGTGATGTCTTCTTTTGACCACACTCTGGTCTATAGGGTCCTGATTTGATAACTGCCTGGTCGTAGGTTCTCTGCTTTGTTCTCTGTAACTCAATGTCCTATAATTTATCCTATAATAATCTATATTAATTAACGCTGGGTGTGTTACGAAAGCGCACTGCAATGGTGAAACGTCGTCTTTACCCTCAAAGAACTATGTATAGATTTTATTGTTAAATATTATTTTAGAAATCACCCGAAATTATTAAGCAATATAGATGTATGATTAATAGAAGAAAAAAAAAACACAAGATCTGAATGTTAGACGCCTATAAAGTCTGTGCTTATAAGAGAATCTGGACAATAACTCAAGTGTGAAAAGGCAATAGAACAATACAAAAAAACAGCCGAGCTGCGACTGCTCCTAGAGATTAAGGGCAGACCTGCTTGGGCTGAACAGCCTGATCGGTATTATCTGTAGTACTTATGCTACTATACGTGACGTTTACTTCTCCCTGACCATAACGATGCTTGTGTAACTATGCTCTTTAACTCCGGTACCTTCCAGAACGAGATCTATTTATACTGAGATGATCTGACTCATTATTTCTGATAGCAGCTGGCAAACAAGGCATTGTAAAAATCCTTAAATCCCTAAATGTAAAACAATCGGGCTACGTACTCGAGTTAAAAAAATTCACCCCAATAGGCAATTCAGACCACATTGTTCATATACTATTATATACTATATATACTATACTTCAATAAAATTTAAAGATAAAAATACCTATACCTTTGGGGACATGATTACAGAGCTTTGGAAGAAAAAATACCAGATCTTTCCATCCTTGTGGTGACATTTGATCCTCACACTGACATATAAACTTGGCCCACACACCCATGGAGATTCCCTCTCAAACACACACACACACACACACACGTTCCACCCTACTGCCACAAATGTACCTACATACGCCAGCGTGCTGCCTGGCACATGCCTACTCACTCCAGCGCCTCCCACCTCACATCCACCCACACGGTCACTTACCCACAGCCACCCACATACTCTCTCAGCCTCTTTCTTTTCTTTTCTGCTTCACCTTGATGTACATCTTGTATTCTCTGCGCTTCTACGCCGTCTATCAAAGCAGCTGACCTTGCTATTGATTCGGTGTTAGTCATCATTTCACAAGCTGAATAGTTATATAAGCCTGCAGCACATAGCAACAGGGCTGGAACTGTCAGAATTTAGGAACAGCCATGATGGGTGTTCGTTCAAAACGCAAAATAAGAATCTATCGAAGCAGTTTTCAAGGGATTTTAACGGTGTTGATCTTATGCCATAGATTAATCCTGATGGTAATCCTGATGGAAGCATGGCCTATACTGGATCCCAGTCCACTGCAGAGCCATGAAGGGGTCACTGCTGCACCACCAGTGGCACGAGGACGTCATATAAAGTCAGCCTCGTCTGTGTGTGACGCTTCACCCAGGAAAAAGACACTTCAGAGCCTCTTAACTCAGGCCTCCGTGGTCGTGGGCTAATGCATTAAGGCTACTGAAACAGCATAAGGTCATCTAGAGATGTCGGTGAAGTATTAGTGATATTATAACTCAAGCTGGCATTGAATCCACAGAAGATCTGATGATCCATGTTCTCCCAGTATGACTTCATAATATTTCAAAGAGATATCTTCATTTACATTTATGTCATTTAGCAGATGCCCTTATCCAGAGCGACGTACAACTAACCCAGTCTTACGATCCAATGGGTTAAGGGCCTTGCTCTGATGCAGAGGTGGGATTTGAACCCTGGACCTTCTGGTCCATAGTCCAGTACCTGAACCACTAGGCCAACCCAGTCCCAAGTCTTGAAGTGTGAAGTGCTCCTTGATCTTGATCTTGTTTGGGTCATTATCCTGCTGCATTAGAAATCTTTATCCACAACGGCCCAAACAAGCGTTTTCACTAGTCCTCTCAGACTTTTGGCCCAACTTTATCTATGATGCAAATTGTTTATTTTCTCCTTCAACGAAGCTTCCAAAAGGTCCTTGCCACCGTTGCCTGTAATACTGCACACATATTTCCCGTATTCTTAGGTTTTATTCTAATAAAGAGGCCACGAATAATTATGCATGTCCATTACACCATATATATATATATATATATATATTGTACATATAAAGACCAACAAAATGTTGACAAAGTTGCCGGTTGCATGGATTTTGAGAATCTGCTCTGATTTGATTGTGCTGTCCGGTATTTGTAAGTCACTTTCAGGAAGGTAAGAAATGTGAACAACTACACAGCAGAAACATCACTGGCCGTATCTCGTGCTTATTGAAAGGTGGTTTCAGTACGGTATTCAATAAAGGTGCAACAATCCGGAGAAAAAGTCGAACAGTCAGCTAAGGTTTGTGCTGTGTTGGCATGTGTGGGATGAAGAAAGCATAGAGTAGGCAGACAGGAGACATTTCTTTGATCACTGCCTCGTTTCCCTTACCTAACCCCTACGGTCATGTTTAACTAGACCTCTAGCTGGGTTTCCTATCATCATTTCCACTGCTCTGCAAAGTGCTGCTTACTTTTTCCAGCCAATTAAAGTTTAATGGAAACAAAAGACAAAGATCTATAGTGCTGAGAAGTACACGACCATGCTGACTGTCTCCGTTCAAGCCCTCTTACCGGGTCAGGTGTCCTGAGTCACTTATACTCTGGCTACGTGCTGATCCAGGTGTCAAATTGCGACTAAGATCATATTAGAACAGCAGACTAGAGATCAGGCCATCTTGGCCACCATCTTGGCCACCATCCGTCAAAGATGTGTAAGGAAGAAATTTCAACATGGGAAACAGGTCCGTCTTTTCACAAGCAGACATTCGCACACGGACCATTATGATATGCAGTGTTAGATGTACTGTTAAGGTGTTTCGGTTTCATACCACACCCCTCCATGACCCTGATCAAGGAAATGTCCTGTACACTGCATACGCGTAGGAATGACTTTATTAGGTACACCTCTGTTTCTACACTCATTCCTCAGTTGCACTTACCACATAGAAGCACTTTATAGTTCTAAAATCACAGACTGTAGTCCCATCTGTTTCTCTAATTGTTTTGTTAGTTCCCTTTCATGTATGTGTCTAATTGAGAGCACATTAAGTGAACACAATGTTTAAAAACTAAAAAAAAAAAAGACCTGATCTGTGCTAGGCCTGTAGGGGTCCTGACCATAAGAGAACAGAGTAAATCTATCTAGGGACTGCATGCAGAAATGTAAAACTACAAGATGTTTCCATATGGTAAGTGGAACTGGTGAGATAGAAGGAGGAATGTATGAAATGCAAAAATAAAAAATGCACTTAATAAACTGTTTGGTGAGGGAATATTTCCATTTCAGGCATTTTAGTTATTAGAGCTATTTTTGTGAAGTGCACACGGTGTAACATCACTGTAATTGATCAAACATTTTAAAGGCATCGTGAAATACTGACTTGCATATTGAATATTAAAGGCGGTCACAGTGTTAGAAAATGTAAAAATCAGGGCGTATTTTACATTTACGGCATTCAGCAGACGTCCTTATCCACAGCGACTTACAACTCATACAGTCTTACAATCCAAGCTATGGTGGGTTAAGGGCCTTGCTTAAGGACCCAACTGTGGCAGAGGTGGGATTCGAACCCAGGACCTTACTACCTTAACTATTAGGCCACCACAGTGCAATTCATAATGAAATATCCTATATGAAAATGACATTTTTAGTTGTCTATTAAGCTATTTGCATTGTTGGAGGTAATGCATTACAGGTTTATTCTAACAATCGCATTACATGTCAGAAAAACAGTAGCTACTTGGGCTAATGTTAACATTTAATGCTTTCAAGCAATATTTGAAATTTCCCCTCAGGGATGAATAAAGTACTCTGTCTGTCTGTCTGTCTATCTAAATGCAAATAATAAATTATTTTCAAAGAAACAAGCATGCACTATAAAATGTTTACTGCCTGCTTATGTAGAACTGGACATATTTTGCCTCCTGATCACTTTTGGGTTTATTTAACACATTTTGATCACAGAAACCGTACGTTTTATAGGAAGGTTTTCCTATATTGTACTGTTGTGGTAAACAGATCTTGTTTTATGAATTTCCATTTTATATTTTAACAGCATTTACTTCAACGAAGTCATTCTAAAGATTAATACAGCAGAAATATACTGCTCACAAGCCTTAGGGGATATTTCAAAATGAAATATCGGTTACTTATGTTTGACTGGTGTTTCAGATTCATCTACTACAAATAAGAAATCTGTTCAACACCCCAATCTACTGAAGCCACCAGAGCCCTGGAACCCACATGAGGCACTGGGCATGCGTCAGTTGTGGAAAATGACACTGATCTAGATGCTGAATAATACATGGCAGGTTATCCTCAACTTATGACACAGCCAGAGTTATATAACCTGGTCAGAGCCTGTCAAAGGCTAAAGCAGAATAATTCATGAGCTGCAATTCAATTCAATAAATCTGACTGAATTCCTATGTGACAGAGCAGATCTGTTTTTTGTTGTTGTTGTTTGTTTTTGTTTTTTTTGCTCTTCTTGACTTTTATTTATTTTATTATTTATCATGCTTATTACAGGCTCAGATGTTTTCATTACAATATTTATTTAAGTTGTGGTCTTTCTGGAGCTTTTCATCATTTCAACTACTCACTTCAACAGATGATTCAGTGTTCGATAATGCTCCAAAAATAACACGTTCCGCATCTGTAGAACATGATTTTTCTTTTTCTGAAAGCATTGCATGTCACCCTTGTATTTATACACACACACACACACACACACACACACACACACACACACACACACACACACACACACACACACACACAC